>JAMOIN010000940.1:80207-162707 GCA_024666655.1 Dascyllus trimaculatus
AGATGTTCCTCCATGCTGGATGTGTCTCCAGCTACTAGATGTTCCTCCATGCTGGATGTGTCTCCAGCTGCTAGATGTTCCTCCATGCTGGATGTATCTCCAGCTACTAGATGTTCCTCCATGCTGGATGTATCTCCAGCTACTAGATGTTCCTCCATGCTGGATGTATCTCCAGCTGCTAGATGTTCCTCCATGCTGGATGTATCTCCAGCTGCTAGATGTTCCTCCATGCTGGATGTATCTCCAGCTGCTAGATGTTCCTCCATGCTGGATGTATCTCCAGCTGCTAGATGTTCCTCCATGCTGGATGTGTCAGTCAGTCCTGGAGAACCAGAACCAGGAGGAGGAAGGTTCTAGTTTTAATGGACCAGAACCAGAAGGAGGAGGTTCTGGTTCTACTGGACCAGAACCAGAAGGAGGAGGTTCTGGTTCTACTGGACCAGGACCAGAAGGAGGAGGTTCTGGTTCTACTGGATCTGCTGCAGACACTTTCTTTTGGTGACTTTTAAAAGAGACAAAGTTTGAGCTAAAAGAGTTTTTGATAGATTTTCATGATTTCAGGCTCAGATGTTGTTGTTTCCTGGACAGCACCACACGTTACACATGATACATTCAAGGGCTGTGGGAAAGTTGAAAACCTGATGATTCTTTCTGCTTTTAGAGTTTCTGCCGGCGGGTTTTGGGGTTCAGAGGATTGACCGACAGACAGTCTGCTTTCATGCAACAGTATAATTCAGGGGTCGGTCTGAAGCTCGGTGGTCGGCTGACTTGTACAGTTTGAGCAGAGAATCGCAGGTTTTGTTGCAGCTCTACTGACGCTGAGAGTTTAGTTGTTGCTACGACAGTCGGAGGAAGCCCACAGTGAAGGTGACAGCTGCCCCCCACCAGGGCCTCCATCTAACACAGCAACGTGTGAATAAGGACAGAAGTTTTATTGAACACAGATAGTAAAGACGTCAGACAGTCTGGGGTCATGCTGACAGATGCATCATATACCACCGGGTTATACAAAGATACGTCGTCACAAACACACCAATGTTCAACAGCGTATATTCATATACAAGTTTGGAATGACAAACATAGAAAAAGTATCACTAAGACCTACAGCAGACATTTATCATCGCTTGTAATAAAATAATTTCCACTGCCTGTTATTCTGGTCTGGATAAATAATAAGTAGTCATAAAGAAAACCGTTATCCAAACTATGAATTATAAATGTTATAAACAGAAATATAAAACAAAGTCAAAGCAGAAGTTTAACAAACTGAGAACTGAGTAAAAATGTTTGAGGTATGAGAGGAGATATTAGTTTTGGCATGCATAGAGAGCTGAATGATCTCAGCACAATATCCATAGATTAATGTGTTCATAACATTACTGATCAATTAATCTGGAATATGGTAGGACGACAAACTGAATCTTGGATCTTTAATAAGTTAGAGACAGAACAAAGAGACTTTAGAGTCTTTGAAAGCACTTGAATGATAAAGCCGATCCATGTTTACTCCTCCTCAGGCTGCATGAACACAAACACAAGAAGAAGAAGAAGAAGAAGAAGAAGAAGAAAGAAGGTTAGAAGGAGAAACTAAGAGATTCCACAACGCTGTAACCGAGTACTTCTACTGTATCCGAGTACTTCTACTGTATCCGAGTACTTCTACTGTGACCGAGTACTTCTACTGTATCTGAGTACTTCTACTGTATCCGAGTACTTCTACTGTGACCGAGTACTTCTACTGTATCCGAGTACTTCTACTGTGACCGAGTACTTCTACTGTATCCGAGTACTTCTACTGTATCCAAGTACTTCTACTGTGACCGAGTACTTCTACTGTATCCGAGTACTTCTACTGTAACCGAGTACTTCTACTGTGACCGAGCACTTCTACTGTATCCAAGTACTTCTACTGTATCCAAGTACTTCTACTGTAACCGAGCACTTTTACTGTATCCGAGTACTTCTACTGTGACCGAGTACTACTACTGTAGCTGAGTATTTCTACTGTAACCAAGTACTTCTACTGTAACTGAGTACTTCTACTGTGATCGAGTACTACTACTGTAGCTGAGTATTTCTACTGTAACCAAGTACTTCTACTGTAACTGAGTACTGTCACTGCACATCAGTACTGGCATGTAACTGAGTACTGTTAATCTTAAGGCCAGTTCATGCTTTTTGCGTGCGCGTGACGTAAATTTCTTCTGTAAATGTACCATAACCAAGTCACTGTAACCGAGTCACTGTAACACAGTATTGTCACTGTGAGTTGGCAGCGTGTCCACAGTGTTCCCAGTGTTCCCAGTGTTCCCAGTGTTCCCAGTGTTGCCGTCCCTGTTCTGTGTGTTGAGTGTAAATGAAGCTGACAGCTGTCACGCTGAAGATACAGAGCTCATCCTGATGTTTGTTCACTGCTTTTTCAGCTGTTTTGTTTTTACGCAGAGCTTTTCCACTCAGGAAGTGACATCATATTCTGGAAACAGAGAAAGTGATCGAACCTGGAAAAGGTCAAAACCCTGCGACTCCGTCAGGTCATACGGTCGGATGATCCCGTCTTCCCGGATCAGACGCACCGGACGCAGTTTGGTCACTTCCTCCGTCGACTCGGCTGCCCTGAAACCACAACACAACAAACACACACACACACACACACACACACACACACACACACACACACACACACACACACACACACACACAGTTCTGTCACCTGTTTACAGACCGTCACTTTGCTGCTCACCTCCACCTGAGTGAAACTGTTTTCTACTCAAGCAGCTCATCCTGCTGAGGCTCCCTGATGCCATGTTAGCATGAATGTTAATATGAACGTCAACATGAACGTCTTTAGCATAAGCATTAGCATGAATGTTAATGTAAACACTAACGTGAACGCTAAAATTAAGATGAACGTTAACGTTAGCATGAACGTTAACATGATTGGTAGCATGAACATTAGCATGAACATTAACATGAACGTTGACATTAATGTTAACGCTAATGTTTAACATAAACATTAGCATGAACGTCATTATTACCGTTAACATTAACGTTAACATGAACATTAGCATCAACATTAATTTTGCACAAACGTTAACATTACCATTAACATGAATGTTAGCATAAACATTAGCATGTGTGTTACCATGAACATGAGCGTTAACATGAAGAAGCAGCTGTTTTACAGTGGAAACTGTGCTACCTGGATCAGAGAATTTAAACACTGCAGTTCAAAAGTTCATTCAAAGTAAAGCAGGTTCATTTCTAAAGCGCATCATGCTGCTAACGCTGCCGTCCGGTCAGTATCTCACCTTTGGTGACCTCTACAGTGACAGCATGAAACAGTAACGTCAACAGGTTATCATGAACTGACTGATGTGTCACATGACAGATGGACCCGTACAGGGAGGATGAAGGTCGCTGAGGCTGCTGGGTAATGTTTTGGGCAAAGAAGCAGGTTGTCGCGGTGATGTCAGGTTAATCAAAATAAATGTTTTCCAGAAGCTGCAGTTTGATTTAACTTGTTTAATGCTTTATCTTCTGGCTGAAATAGAGCATTTCTGTTCTAATCAAACTTTAAAGCTTCATCAGAAAATCTCCACCAACCAGAACCGTCTGAGTATCTGCATACATTCACTGCTATGTACACGAATCCATGGATTTACCTTTTCACCTTCACATTTACTCAGCAGAGATTTAAATTTCTTCTATAGCTGTCGATGAAACACTTAAAAATTCCTCTCTGTGTAATTAAGTTGCGTATTTAGAGGCTGTTTCCATGAACATGACCTCCTTTTGCCTTTAACTGTAGGCTGTAGCTCTACACTGCTGTTTCTTCTAGAATGTGTAGATCGTTGAAGTCCCTGCAACTCAGCACACCAGCTCACCTACAGATCTGCTCAAACACTGTAAAAACTGTGTTGTAACATCAGAAGAAGAGTGAAGAAAGTTCCACCTGAAGCTGACAGGATCAGTTCTTTAGGTTTGCTCTCTATGAAACTCTGGATGTACTGCCACCTGCTGGTAGATTGAATGTACCTGCACTATTTAGAAAAATAAAAGTAGTGCAGTTTTCTCTTTGATGCAGCTTGAAGCAAATTTCTGTGGGAGCTCCCAACCAACCAACCAACCAAACAAACAAACCAACAGTGTGGCTGTTAGTGTTTCTCTGCATCATCAGTGCCAAACACAGCCTGGCAGAACCATGTGACAATTCAGTCAGCCAATCCCTGAGGAGAGAGCAGGTGACGCTACTTTAATTCGTAACGTTCAAGGGGATGTTTCTATGGAGACGACAGAAGTTAATGTAGGTCAGAGGTAACTGTAGGTCACAGGTTACTGTAGGTCAGAGGTTACTGTAGGTCACAGATACTGTAGGTCAGAGGTTACTGTAGGTCACAGATACTGTAGGTCAGAGGTTACTGTAGGTCAGAGGTTACTGTAGGTCACAGATACTGTAGGTCAGAGGTTACTGTAGGTCAGAGGTTACTGTAGGTCACAGATACTGTAGGTCAGAGGTTACTGTAGGTCAGAGGTTACTGTAGGTCAGAGGTTACTGTAGGTCACAGATACTGTAGGTCAGAGGTTACTGTAGGTCAGAGGTTACTGTAGGTCAGGTTACTGTAGGTCAGAGGTTACTGTAGGTCAGAGGTTACTGTAGGTCACAGATACTGTAGGTCAGAGGTTACTGTAGGTCACAGATACTGTAGGTCAGAGGTTACTGTAGGTCAGAGGTTACTGTAGGTCAGGTTACTGTAGGTCAGAGGTTACTGTAGGTCAGAGGTTACTGTAGGTCAGAGGTTACTGTACGTCACAGATACTGTAGGTCAGAGGTTACTGTAGGTCAGAGGTTACTGTAGGTCAGGTTACTGTAGGTCAGGTTACTGTAGGTCAGAGGTTACTGTAGGTCAGGTTACTGTAGGTCAGAGGTTACTGTAGGTCACAGATACTGTAGGTCAGAGGTTACTGTAGGTCAGAGGTTACTGTAGGTCACAGATACTGTAGGTCAGGTTACTGTAGGTCAGGTTACTGTAGGTCAGAGGTTACTGTAGGTCAGGTTACTGTAGGTCAGAGGTTACTGTAGGTCACAGATACTGTAGGTCAGGTTACTGTAGGTCAGGTTACTGTAGGTCAGAGGTTACTGTAGGTCAGGTTACTGTAGGTCAGAGGTTACTGTAGGTCAGAGGTTACTGTAGGTCAGGTTACTGTAGGTCAGAGGTTACTGTAGGTCAGGTTACTGTAGGTCAGAGGTTACTGTAGGTCACAGATACTGTAGGTCTGAGGTTACTGTAGGTCAGAGGTTACTGTAGGTCAGAGGTTACTGTAGGTCACAGATACTGTAGGTCACAGATACTGTAGGTCAGAGGTTACTGTAGGTCAGAGGTTACTGTAGGTCAGAGGTTACTGTAGGTCACAGATACTGTAGGTCAGAGGTTACTGTAGGTCAGAGGTTACTGTAGGTCAGAGGTTACTGTAGGTCACAGATACTGTAGGTCAGAGGTTACTGTAGGTCAGAGGTTACTGTAGGTCACAGATACTGTAGGTCAGAGGTTACTGTAGGTCAGAGGTTACTGTAGATCAGAGGTTACTGTAGGTCACAGATACTGTAGGTCAGAGGTTACTGTAGGTCAGAGGTTACTGTAGGTCAGGTTACTGTAGGTCAGAGGTTACTGTAGGTCACAGATACTGTAGGTCAGAGGTTACTGTAGGTCAGAGGTTACTGTAGGTCACAGATACTGTAGGTCAGAGGTTACTGTAGGTCAGAGGTTACTGTAGATCAGAGGTTACTGTAGGTCACAGATACTGTAGGTCAGAGGTTACTGTAGGTCAGAGGTTACTGTAGGTCAGGTTACTGTAGGTCAGAGGTTACTGTAGGTCAGAGGTTACTGTACGTCACAGATACTGTAGGTCAGAGGTTACTGTAGGTCAGGTTACTGTAGGTCAGAGGTTACTGTAGGTCACAGATACTGTAGGTCAGAGGTTACTGTAGGTCAGAGGTTACTGTAGGTCAGAGGTTACTGTAGGTCAGGTTACTGTAGGTCAGAGGTTAATGTAAGTCACAGATACTGTAGGTCAGAGGTTACTGTAGGTCAGAGGTTACTGTAGGTCACAGATACTGTAGGTCAGAGGTTACTGTAGGTCACAGATACTGTAGGTCACAGAAGTTTTCAGAGCTTTGATCAGAGATGAAAACAAAAGCAGGCACATGCAAGAGTCACGTAAATGTATCTGAGCAACGCCTGTCATATTTGTCCGGAGATCTGTACCTCCAGCCTAAGGTGTGAGGGGCGGATCCCTGCAGGTAACAAGAGGACTAGCAGCACAGAGCTTCTCAAGCTCACTTGTGGCAGAAAGGCTACCTTAAAACATGGCTTTAAGCTAGAGCAGTGGGAATTAAACCCGCTGGACCTAAAACAAATCACTTAACATGCATTCTGGCAGGTAATTTTACTGGGTTCACAGCATAGAACGAGAAGAAGAAGAAGAAAAGGAAATGAAAAACATCTGCATTAGAAGCCCTGAGCTTGTGTTTGAAATGCATCATAATTTCAGACTGTGAGATGCTGCAACCTGCAAACAGCCTCAGTAAACAGATAAAAGATCACTGATATAAAGACCAGTGAAGCCAGCAAACCTGATGCTGCCACCACGCCTGCAGGTCAGCTGACTCTCCTCAGGGGTGTGGCCTATCAACTCACAATGCTGCAACAAGCTGAGGGTCTCATAGAGGGAGGGGCCACTAGCAGTGTTAGACTGATGGGCAATATGACGAGCATGAATCAGTTCAGACTCCATGGATGAAACTTAACTTCAACACGATGCAGCAACTTACCGACCGTCTGCGGCAACAGTGAACATGCAAACATCAAAATGCTGCACGTTAAAGCTCAGCTCCTTCATCACCGCTGCAATCACATTTTGTGAATTTCCCCGGCGAGGGATCAATGAACTTTGTCTTATCTGGTTTCACACTCAGTGATAGTAGAGGAGAAACTTGTTCTCAGCACAAGAAAAATCAAACCTAATTTACCTCTCAGACAGCTAACTTTACACAAGCAGTGACTAAAGGAGCTCAGCTTTAATGTGTTTCATGTTAAATACTCACACACAGAAACAGCAAGAAACAGAAAGAACAAAACTCCCGGCAACATCAACACGAGACAGAAAACAAAAGCAGAAAATGTGAAAATTAGTGAGCAGACAAGAACAAAGGAAACAACAGACACATTAGGAAGCACACAGAAAACACAGGAAGTTCTTCATCTGCAAAATACTGGAAAAAAGTACGAGTGAAAAGAGAAACAACCTGCGAAAATAAAAACACTGTAACGGAAAGTTCAAGCAAATACCTCTGGATGCCCTGGAAGGTGCTGCTGGCCATGTCCACGATGCCACCTGTCGGTCGAGCAACCACCCCGACCAAGCCTTTACCGATGCCCTTAAAGAAGCCTGCTGCTCCCTCCTTCTTAGCTCCTACAGGCACACAATAAACTGTCCTGTTTAACCTGTTTCCACTGAGGTCCTTCAGATCCCTCCTTTCTGTTTTCCTGTTGTGTAGTGTGTTACAGTGATTGTGTGTCTGTTCTCCTCTTGTGTAGTGTTGTGTACGTACCCTCCACAGGTTTGGTGACGATGCCTGTAACTCCACCTACGACTCCCTGCAGACACACAAACATTCAGTGATGAGCAGCTAAATCAGGAGACCAACACTGACTCAGTAAAACAACAGACTAACACTGACTCAGTAGAACCAGGAGACCAACAATGACCCAGTAACCCAACAGACTAACACTGACCCAGTAGAACAACAGACTAACACTGACTCAGTAGAACAGCAGACTAACACTGACTCAGTAGAACAACAGACTAACACTGACTCAGTAGAACAACAGACTAACACTGACTCAGCAGAACAACAGACTAACACTGACCCAGAAGAACAACAGACTAACACTGACCCAGTAACCCAACAGACTAACACTGACTCAGTAGAACCAGGAGACTAATACTGACTCAGTAAAACAACAGACTAACATTGACTCAGTAGGACAACAGACTAACACCGACTCAGTAGAACCAGGAGACCAACACTGACCCAGTAACCCAACAGACTAACATTGACTCAGTGGAACAACAGACTAACACTGACTCAGTAGAACGAGGAGACTAACACTGACTCAGTACAACAACAGACTAACACTGACTCAGTAAAACAACAGACTAACACCGACTCAGTAGAACCAGGAGACCAACACTGACCCAGTAACCCAACAGACTAACATTGACTCAGTGGAACAACAGACTAACACTGACTCAGTAGAACAACAGACTAACACTGACCCAGTAACCCAACAGACTAACACTGACTCAGTAGAAAAAGAGACCAACACTGACTCAGTAAAACAACATACTAACACTAACTCAGTAAAAAAAGAGACTAACACTGACCCAGTAACCCACCAGACTAACATTGACCCAGTAAACCAACAGACTAACACTAACTCAGTAAAAAAAGAGACTAACACTGACCCAGTAACCCACCAGACTAACATTGACCCAGTAAACCAACAGACTAACACTGACCCAGTAAACCAACAGACTAACATTGACCCAGTAAACCAACATACTAACACTGACCCAGTAACCCAACAGACTAACATTGACCCAGTAAACCAACATACTAACACTAATTCAGTACAAAAAGAGACTAACACTGACCCAGTAACCCAACAGACTAACATTGACTCAGTAAAACAACAGACTAACACTGACTCAGTAAAACAACAGACTAACACTGACTCAGTAGAACAACAGACTAACACTGACTCAGTAAACCAACAGACTAACACTGACCCAGTAACCCAACAGACTAACATTGACCCAGTAAACCAACATACTAACACTAATTCAGTACAAAAAGAGACCAACACTGACCCAGTAACCCAACAGACTAACATTGACTCAGTAAAACAACAGACTAACACTGACTCAGTAAAACAACAGACTAACACTGACTCAGTAGAACAACAGACTAACACTGACTCAGTAAACCAACAGACTAACACTGACCCAGTAAACCAACAGACTAACATTGACCCAGTAAACCAACATACTAACACTGACCCAGTAACCCAACAGACTAACATTGACCCAGTAAACCAACATACTAACACTAATTTAGTAGAAAAAGAGACTAACACTGACCCAGTAACCCAACAGACTAACACTGACCCAGTAAACCAACAGACTAACACTGACTCAGTACAAAAAGAGACCAACACTGACCCAGTAACCCAACAGACTAACATTGACTCAGTAAACCAACAGACTAACACTGACCCAGTAACCCAACAGACTAACATTGACCCAGTAAACCAACATACTAACACTAATTCAGTAGAAAAAGAGACTAACACTGACCCAGTAACCCAACAGACTAACATTGACTCAGTAAAACAACAGACTAACACTGACTCAGTAAAACAACAGACTAACACTGACTCAGTAGAACAACAGACTAACACTGACTCAGTAGAACAACAGACTAACACTGACTCAGTAAAACAACAGACTAACACTGACCCAGTAGAACAACAGACTAACACTGACCCAGTAACCCAACAGACTAACACTGACTCAGTAGAACAACAGACTAACACTGACTCAGTAAAACAACAGACTAACACTGACTCAGTAACCCAACAGACTAACACTGACTCAGTAGAACAACAGACTAACACTGACTCAGTAAAACAACAGACTAACACTGACCCAGTAACCCAACAGACTAACACTGACTCAGTAGAACAACAGACTAACATTGACTCAGTAGAACAACAGACTAACACTGACTCAGTAGAACAACAGACTAACACTGACCCAGTAACCCAACAGACTAACACTGACCCAGTAACCCAACAGACTAACACTGACCCAGTAACCCAACAGACTAACATTGACTCAGTAGAACAACAGACTAACACTGACTCAGTAACCCAACAGACTAACACTGACTCAGTAGAACAACAGACTAACACTGACTCAGTAGAACCAGGAGACTAATACTGACTCAGTAGAAAAAGAGACTAACACTGACTCAGTAGAACAACAGACTAACACTGACTCAGTAGAACAACAGACTAACACTAACTCAGTAGAACCAGGAGACTAATACTGACTCAGTAGAAAAAGAGACTAACACTGACTCACTAAAACAACAGACTAACACTGACTCAGTAAAACAACAGACTAACACTGACTCAGTAGGACAACAGACAAACACTGACTCAGTAAAACAACAGACTAACACTGACTCAGTAGAACAACAGACTAACACTGACTCAGTAAAACAACAGACTAACACTGACCCAGTAGAACAACAGACCAACACTGACTCAGTAAAACAACAGACTAACACTGACCCAGTAGAACAACAGACTAACACTGACTCAGTAGAAAAAGAGACCAACACTGACTCAGTAAAACAACATACTAACACTAACTCAGTAAAAAAAGAGACTAACACTGACCCAGTAACCCACCAGACTAACATTGACCCAGTAAACCAACAGACTAACACTAACTCAGTAAAAAAAGAGACTAACACTGACCCAGTAACCCACCAGACTAACATTGACCCAGTAAACCAACAGACTAACACTGACCCAGTAAACCAACAGACTAACATTGACCCAGTAAACCAGCATACTAACACTGACCCAGTAACCCAACAGACTAACATTGACCCAGTAAACCAACATACTAACACTAATTCAGTAGAAAAAGAGACTAACACTGACCCAGTAACCCAACAGACTAACACTGACCCAGTAAACCAACAGACTAACATTGACTCAGTAAAACAACAGACTAACACTGACCCAGTAACCCAACAGACTAACATTGACTCAGTAAAACAACAGACTAACACTGACTCAGTAAAACAACAGACTAACACTGACTCAGTAGAACAACAGACTGACACTGACTCAGTAAACCAACAGACTAACACTGACCCAGTAACCCAACAGACTAACATTGACCCAGTAAACCAACATACTAACACTAATTCAGTACAAAAAGAGACCAACACTGACCCAGTAACCCAACAGACTAACATTGACTCAGTAAAACAACAGACTAACACTGACTCAGTAAAACAACAGACTAACACTGACTCAGTAGAACAACAGACTAACACTGACTCAGTAAACCAACAGACTAACACTGACCCAGTAAACCAACAGACTAACATTGACCCAGTAAACCAACATACTAACACTGACCCAGTAACCCAACAGACTAACATTGACCCAGTAAACCAACATACTAACACTAATTCAGTAGAAAAAGAGACTAACACTGACCCAGTAACCCAACAGACTAACACTGACCCAGTAAACCAACAGACTAACACTGACTCAGTACAAAAAGAGACCAACACTGACCCAGTAACCCAACAGACTAACATTGACTCAGTAAACCAACAGACTAACACTGACCCAGTAACCCAACAGACTAACATTGACTCAGTAGAACAACAGACTAACACTAATTCAGTAGAAAAAGAGACTAACACTGACCCAGTAACCCAACAGACTAACACTGACTCAGTAGAACAACAGACTAACACTGACTCAGTAAAACAACAGACTAACACTGACCCAGTAGAACAACAGACTAACACTGACCCAGTAACCCAACAGACTAACACTGACTCAGTAGAACAACAGACTAACACTGACTCAGTAAAACAACAGACTAACACTGACTCAGTAACCCAACAGACTAACACTGACTCAGTAGAACAACAGACTAACACTGACTCAGTAAAACAACAGACTAACACTGACCCAGTAACCCAACAGACTAACACTGACTCAGTAGAACAACAGACTAACATTGACTCAGTAGAACAACAGACTAACACTGACTCAGTAGAACAACAGACTAACACTGACCCAGTAACCCAACAGACTAACACTGACCCAGTAACCCAACAGACTAACACTGACCCAGTAACCCAACAGACTAACATTGACTCAGTAGAACAACAGACTAACACTGACTCAGTAACCCAACAGACTAACACTGACTCAGTAGAACAACAGACTAACACTGACTCAGTAGAACCAGGAGACTAATACTGACTCAGTAGAAAAAGAGACTAACACTGACTCAGTAGAACAACAGACTAACACTGACTCAGTAGAACAACAGACTAACACTAACTCAGTAGAACCAGGAGACTAATACTGACTCAGTAGAAAAAGAGACTAACACTGACTCACTAAAACAACAGACTAACACTGACTCAGTAAAACAACATACTAACACTGACTCAGTAGGACAACAGACAAACACTGACTCAGTAAAACAACAGACTAACACTGACTCAGTAGGACAACAGACTAACACTGACTCAGTAAAACAACAGACTAACACTGACTCAGTAAAACAACAGACTAACACTGACTCAGTAGGACAACAGACTAACACTGACTCAGTAAAACAACAGACTAACACTGACTCAGTAGGACAACAGACTGACACTGACTCAGTAGGACAACAGACTAACACTGACTCAGTAGAACCAGGAGACTAATACTGACTCAGTAGAAAAAGAGACTAACACTGACTCAGGAGGACAACAGACTAACACTGACTCAGTAGAACCAGGAGACTAATACTGACTCAGTAACCCAACAGACTAACACTGAATCAGTAGGACAACAGACTAACACTGACTCAGTAGAACAACAGACTAACACTGACTCAGTAGAACCAGGAGACTAATACTGACTCAGTAGGACAACAGACTGACACTGACTCAGTAGAACAACAGACTAACACTGACTCAGTAGAACAACAGACTAACACTAACTCAGTAGAACCAGGAGACTAATACTGACTCAGTAGAAAAAGAGACTAACACTGACTCACTAAAACAACAGACTAACACTGACTCAGTAAAACAACATACTAACACTGACTCAGTAGGACAACAGACAAACACTGACTCAGTAAAACAACAGACTAACACTGACTCAGTAGGACAACAGACTAACACTGACTCAGTAAAACAACAGACTAACACTGACTCAGTAAAACAACAGACTAACACTGACTCAGTAGGACAACAGACTAACACTGACTCAGTAAAACAACAGACTAACACTGACTCAGTAGGACAACAGACTGACACTGACTCAGTAGGACAACAGACTAACACTGACTCAGTAGAACCAGGAGACTAATACTGACTCAGTAGAAAAAGAGACTAACACTGACTCAGGAGGACAACAGACTAACACTGACTCAGTAGAACCAGGAGACTAATACTGACTCAGTAACCCAACAGACTAACACTGAATCAGTAGGACAACAGACTAACACTGACTCAGTAGAACAACAGACTAACACTGACTCAGTAGAACCAGGAGACTAATACTGACTCAGTAGGACAACAGACTGACACTGACCCCAATCACCCCATCTGTACCTTCAACAGGCCTTTTCCTCCTTTAGCCAAACTTTCTCCAAAGTCTTTGGGCGGTCGGTTCATCTCCTCTCGTCGTTTCTGTTGGTACTCTTTGTCCATAGTGATGGCTGCCAGACCTTTACCAACTGAACCCGTGATCCTGGACACCATACCTGCAGCACCACCTTCAGGCAGAACCAGTTGAGCAAAGAGTTCATCACCACTCAGTCAAACACAGTGTTTCCACAATCATTGGATCAGTTTTCTCTCAGAGTTTCTTACCGACAGTGTGACCCAACAGGCTGCGGACACCGATCACAAAACCTTCAGCAAACTCCTCCGGACCCTGCACAGCCCCCTGTAAAATAACCAGTATCTCAGGTTCTGATCCAAAATCAGATTCACATTACCATCGTTCATGGTAGCTTTAAGAAAAGGGCTCGGTTGTATCTGACGGTTAGGGTGAAAGGGTTCAGCCAACAGCACACAGGTGTGTTACCTGGAACGGCTCATAGAAGAAGGCCTCCACGCCCTCAGACAGACCACGGATCAGTCCAAATGGGTTTCCCAGGACATCCAGACCCAGAACCAGAACATACATCTGCTTCAAGAACTGCAACCAGAAGAAAACACAAGGTTTCTCTTCAGATCTTCAGTCTTTAAAGGAGTTTTCAGAGGCTCGTTCCGGAGAGATGCTTCCTGCTCAGCTTGAATCGTTGCAGGAGTTTTTAGAAGCACAAACAGGAAACCTATCTGGAATGTAATAATTAGTTGATGCTGATTTCATTTTACTACAGCACCAGTCAAAGGTTTGGACACTCCTTCTCATCCAATGGTCTGTATTTATTTTAATTATTTTCTACATTGTAGATTAATGCTGAAGACATCAGAAATATGAAAGAACACACATGGAATTATGCAGTAAACAGAAAAGTGTGGAACAATTAATTATTTAAAATAAACAAAAACTACTGAACGAGAAGGCGAGTCCAAACTGTACATAGCAACTGAACAATAAAACACAAGACACGCAGCAACACACTGTTGAGCTTTTGTGTTTGTGATATTACAGCTGTCTGTCCACCAGATTAAACAAACGCTGGCTCATCTAATGTGTCATTTACTCTCTTCTTGTTCTTGTTCTTCAGGCCTGATTGGCTGGTGGGGGGTTCCAGCTGTTTCACATCTGTTACACCTTCAAAGAGGTTGAGGTCACGTGAGACTCCATCTGGCTGCCATGTAACAGTCGGTAGAGTCACGTGAAGAAGCAGTCCGACAGGTGGAGGCTGTAACGTTACCTGTTCGCTGTAGTGTCGCACCACCGCCCACATCAGCTTCTCCCTGCGGTAAAACTGGTACTTCACCTCGAAGAAGGCCAATCTGACAAACATCAAACACATACAGAGAACAGTGTTCCTTATTTTGTCACTGCACGTTAGAAATGTGCGGCATGTTTAGGTCCACAATGCATCTGTCGAATTCACAGCAGAGTCTCACTTGAAGATGAGGTCGTCAACGTCGGTCAGCGTGGCTCCGATGCTTTTCAGCAGAAGGTTCAGGGACTGAACAGCTGCAGCGTCCTGAGGAGCATCTTCACCTCCTGAGCCCAGCGACAGACTGAGGTGCAGCTGAAACACACAGACTCCAACATCATCAGGTGGTCGATACGAACAGAGCAGTTAGGCTTCAGTCTGATCTGAACTTTAGGAAACGTCCTGATTAAAGTCTTGCTGGGAACAAGTTCACCTGTCGTCACCTTGATGGGTGAGATGTGGAAATGTTCGAAGAAACTGAGTCCTGACGTGTCGGTCAGCGACGCCTCCATCAGCTCGGCCTGCAGCAGCTGCAGATCTCCTTCTATCAGCCCCGACTGAAACACAAACATGGTCAACTTGTGTGCAGTCAGCTGTCGGGGAGTTCAACTACTGACTCGCTGCCTTGCTCTACCTTCTGTCGGTCGGCCTGAGGCTCAGCAGCAGGTGTGAACAGAGCCAAGATGGCTCCCAGGAAACCCTGGTCGATCTTCATCGCCATCTCCTGAACCAGAGCCATGAAATACCTGAAGTGCACACAGAAAAGCTTCACCTGAGTCCTGCAGCAACAAGCTTGCTACTGATACACCTGGTGACTCTCAACGACAGAACCTGAAGGTCCAGTCGAGGCGAGAACTCAGAACCAAATCTGTGCTCTCTGCAGATAATGTGGTTCCGCTAGCCAAAACAAACTGGTTCTGACCCGCTGTTAACTGGTTCTGACCTCTTGTAAACTGGTTCTTACTCTCTGTAAACTGGTTTGTCACCACGTTAAACTGGTTGTTATTAACTGTAAACTGGTTTGTCACCACATTAAACTGGTTGTTATTAACTGTAAACTGGTTTGTCACCATATTAAACTGGTTGTTATTCACTGTAAACTGGTTTGTCACCACATTAAACTGGTTGTTATTCACTGTAAACTGGTTTGTCACCACATTAAACTGGTTGTTATTAACTGTAAACTGGTTTGTCACCATATTAAACTGGTTGTTATTCACTGTAAACTGGTTTGTCACCACATTAAACTGGTTGTTATTCACTGTAAACTGGTTTGTCACCATATTAAACTGGTTGTTATTCACTGTAAACTGGTTTGTCACCACATTAAACTGGTTGTTATTCACTGTAAACTGGTTTGTCACCATGTTAAACTGGTTATTATTCACTGTAAACTGGTTTGTCACCATATTAAACTGGTTGTTATTGACTGTAAACTGGTTTGTCACCACTTTAAACTGGTTGTTATTCACTGTAAACTGGTTTGTCACCACATTAAACTGGTTGTTATTCACTGTAAACTGGTTTGTCACCATATTAAACTGGTTGTTATTCACTGTTAACTGGTTTGTCACCACATTAAACTGGTTGTTATTCACTGTAAACTGGTTTGTCACCATATTAAACTGGTTGTTATTCACTGTAAACTGGTTTGTCACCATATTAAACTGGTTGTTATTCACTGTAAACTGGTTTGTCACCATATTAAACTGGTTGTTATTCACTGTTAACTGGTTTGTCACCATATTAAACTGGTTGTTATTCACTGTAAACTGGTTTGTCACCACATTAAACTGGTTGTTATTCACTGTAAACTGGTTTGTCACAATGTTAAACTGGTGTTTACTGACTTGAACTGCATGACGTTGCTGTGCTGGTTGAACCTGGTGATGATGGACACGTCAATGAAGGGCTTTGGCTCTGTGGAGGAAGAACACACAGTTACAGAGACTCAGGACCACAGGCAGATCATTCTTGGATCAAAGACATGAAGCAGCTGATGAAGATGGTCCACCTGAGTCCAGAGCGATGGACTTTGGAGGAGGAACTGGATGGAAGACAATGGGGAAGATGGCACCTGGCAGCTGGTTGTCCACCTGCACACAAAAACCTTTTCAGTCATACAAGTGAGTGTCTGTGGACGAGCGTGTGTCCAGGTGTGTATATACCTGCAGCCAGTGCAGCTGGGCTCTCAGGCTGCGTTGGTGCATCGACTGCTTGAACTCCACCTGGATGCCGGACAGGAAGTTCCTCCTCACCTGGCAGGAGAACGGCTGACGCATCATCATGGTGGCACCGCTGAGGTTCACCTGACGACCAATGACATCACACATTCTCTGAGCACATTGGACAGATATTGACATGTGATCTGAAGGCTGGACAATAGTTGACCTCTGACCTCCAGGTTGGTGTCCAGTCTGACCCAGCCCCCTTCCGTCTTCCCGCTCAGCTGACTCTGATAGGTTTTCTCCAACAGGTTGATGTTTTTCTGGCTGAACGGCTTCCAGCGATTCTTTGGCTTCATCTCCCACACTACACCTGAGCTGTAACACAAACACACCTGAGCTGTAACACAAACTCGTATAAAGTCACCTAAACCTACCTGGTTTATGTGTTGATGTTTACTTGTTTATGGGTTGATGTTTACCTGGTTTATGTGTTGATGTTTACTTGTTTATGGGTTGATGTTTACCTGGTTTATGTGTTGATGTTTACTTGTTTATGGGTTGATGTTTACCTGGTTTATGGGTTGATGTTTACCTGGTGATGCCGATGTAAGCGATCTCCTGCTGGCTGCTGTTGTTGATCAGCGACACTCCGAGGTTTTGCAGCGACACTTTGACTTCCTGTTGAAACTGTTCGAGTTCCTCGGCCTGCCGAGCCTTCGTCACCACGCCGACGTCCTCGGTGAACAGCAGAACCCGCTGGCGTCCGTCCAGGAAGGAAACCCAGTGAACCTGAGATTGGTTGTCGTAGGAAAACTGTCCAACCTCGTCCTGAACAGACACAAACAGATGGTGAAGAGTGCTGGCAGTCGTGTTTTCAGATTATGGGGAGTCGATGCTGAGTCTGATTACAGTTTGGGGTCAAAAACACGGGTGTCCTCAGCGTTACACATTCAAAGAGCCCATATCCTTTAGATACAGGATATATATATATATATATATATATATATATATATATATATAAAATAGATTTATATATTATTTGACATAACTTCTGTTGCTCCTCCTGTCCTTCAGTGTGTTATATAGCTGCCTCTTGGTTCATGTAAAAGATCTGCAAATATCCAGACTTCACTGTCAGTTCTTCTCTCCACATAAACTCAGCTCCTCACCAGCTGACAGTCCTGTCTGAAGCTCAGCTTTTCTTCGGTTCCTTCTCTACATCACCGTGGAACGTGTTTCTATAATTCCTGCTAACAGCTAGGTTGGCCTCAAACACAGGCCCATTGTTTCCTCAGTAGAGCTGCTTCTCTCTCAGAGATCTGAGGTTTGTACGATGAAGCAGGTGGAACATATTCATCGTTTCATTATGTGGCTTCACTAAACAGGAAGCTGGTTATCAGCTCAGTAGGTCAGCCAAGAAGAACAGACTAAAATCCTAACCCTATATGAGGAGGTTAAAATATAATGCAGCTGAAGTCAGGAGGAAGAACTGTAAGTTACATGCTGACTAATACCATTGTTCTCTAGTGTATAAGTTGCTCACATGAAGGATTCAGATTCAAGCTGAGGATTCTGTTTAATGGGATCACAGACGCCGTCGTCCTGCTGCTCACTAAAAGACCAAAGACTGAACACTTCCTGCTGTCAGCTGTTTTTTCAGCTTAATTCAAGCTGATTTCAGATTCTTGATCAGACTTTCGTTCACATGCTGCATCTGATAAATGTGTGTTTGATTTGTGATCAGTGACCATCTGATGATCTCAGCTCTGGTTCTGGTGTCTCAGCTTGACAGTGAAACATCTGCTTCTCCACCGTCTGTCAGCTTTAACCACCAAACTCAGACTGAAACTCACCGGATCGACCAGCAGCTCTGCTACATCAGTGACACCCACACAGCATTAATAATACGAACTGCTGCCGGGCGGCCTTCAGTCAGACCTTCATTAAGTCCAGTTCTCCTGAATGCTCCATGTAGCTCCAGCGGAGGGTCCGGACGCCTGTCGGATCATCCCACGCAAACAGCCGAGCCTCGTTGGGTTTCAGCTCCCGAACCACCGACGAGCCGCTGAGGAGGAAACCATGGAGGTCAGAAAACAGGCTTCAGTTTGTGACATCAGCAGCTCAGCTGAAGAACCAGAACCTGCTGCAGCCAGAAGGTTTGAAAAACTGAAAAGACTCTTAAGATCAGAAACAATCAGAGTTTACTGCCACGTTGAACCTGAAGCAGAGACTCTGCAGAACCAACTTCCCTCAAAGAGACGAACAAGACGGACTGAAGATGTACAGATGTACAGACGGACAGTGAACTGAACTCTGATTGGTTCATTTCAAAGGGTCTGATAGGCGGTTCTGTTGTGTGTCTGTTGTGTGTCTGTTGTGTCTGATGTGTGTCTGTTGTGTGTCTGTTGTGTGTCTGATGTGAGTCTGATGTGTGTCCAACCTCTGTGTGTAGCTGATGCTGATCCAGGCTGTGTGATTCAGCAGCAGAACAGGAGCAGCTCCATCGTAATAATCAGAGAAACTGATGACGGTCGAGTGATCGGAGACGTTCACGTCCACGATGACGCCGCCACACTGCAACACAGACACACAACTACTGTAACACACTGTAACACAAATACACAACCATGAACTGTGAGAGTAAAGCGGCCGCTGTGATTGGTCCAGCAGACACTGAGAGTAAAGCGGCCGCTGTGATTGGTCCAGCAGACACCGAGAGTAAAGCGGCCGCTGTGATTGGTCCAGCAGACACGGAGAGTAAAGCGGCCGCTGTGATTGGTCCAGCAGACACTGAGAGACAAGCAGCCGCTGTGATTGGTCCAGCAGACACGGAGAGTAAAGCGGCCGCTGTGATTGGTCCAGCAGACACGGAGAGTAAAGCGGCCGCTGTGATTGGTCCAGCAGACACCGAGAGTAAAGCGGCCGCTGTGATTGGTCCAGCAGACACCGAGAGTAAAGTGGCGGCTGTGATTGGTCCAGCAGACACCGAGAGAGAAGCAGCCGCTGTGATTGGTCCAGCAGACACCGAGAGAGAAGCAGCCGCTGTGATTGGTCCAGCAGACACCGAGAGAGAAGCAGCCGCTGTGATTGGTCCAGCAGACACCGAGAGAGAAGCAGCCGCTGTGATTGGTCCAGCAGACACCGAGAGCAAAGCGGCTGCTGTGATTGGTCCGACACTCACCATGTCCAGGCTCAGCAGGCTGCCGTTATCCTGCTGGCTGAAGAAGAAGGACTTTGAGGCAGATTCAGAGCCGACAACACGGACACACAACTTCCCTGAGCTGCTCTCCGGCCACAGAGGGAGGCACTGCAACACAATGAGAACAACATGAGTACAGTCAGTAATGACCGACGCACAACTGGAAACTGTTCCATCACACAAACTAAAGTCCCACAGATCCTCGACTCAGAGTCTCCAAAACACTGAACCTGAGTGCCAGGCTGGTTCATAAAGACTACAGTTCCCATGAGCCTCAGCACTGACAGGTGCTGAGGATCAGACCAGCTGTCTGCTCTGTTTCATGGATATAAAGACTACAGTGCCAAGTTCAGTCGACAATCATCTGAAGGCTGGATGGAGTTCTGATGTTCTCCGACTGATTCTGTCTGGGTCTGTCTCACCTCGGTGGAGGAGATGTAGTGCCACCTGGTGGACGTTGGGTTGATGACTTCTCCCACCTCCAGCTCAAAAGTGGACTTGTTGACCAGAGTGTAGAACGGACTCATGGTGACGATCCGGGTCAGGTTGAAGCTGCTCATGTGGATGCTGACCCCCACCTGGACACATTTTAACAACACAGATGAAAACTCCACGACAACAAAGTCAGGACCGTTCTGTTAAAGGGCAGCACCTGAGAGGAAAACACTAAATGTTTGAGATGAACTAAACCAGTTACCAAGAAGTCCATGTTGCTGGCGGGACAGCGAACGCAGCCATAACTTCCCACCGTGTCCAGAGAGAAACCATCTGACCAGGAGCTGGTGGAGACGCACAGCTGGATCTGCAACACACAACACTGCTGTGAGCAACACAACATCCTGAACTGTTCTAACAGCGTCACAACGTCAGCGTGTGATAACGAAAACATTTCACTTGGACACAAACTGATGTTGGCCACTGAGAGAAAAACACTTAAATAATGGGGTTGAGTGTTTTTGATCCCTGTGACAGTAAACAAAGGACTTGGTTCTGGTTTGGTACTGATCAGTAAAAAAAATGTCTCAGTCGACCCAGATCTGGATCCCTGATGACGGTTCAACCCCAAAAGGTTTGAGGGCCCAACATGAAAAATTCACAAAATCTGCCAAAATGCCCAAAAACTTCAAAAACGCAGTGTTTAAAAATGTAGCGTTCAAAAACGTAGCGTTCAAAAACGTAGCGTTCAAAAATGTAGCGTTTAAAAACGTAGCGTTCAAAAATATAGCGTTCAAAAACGCAGTGTTTAAAAACGTAGCGTTCAAAAACGTAGCGTTCAAAAATGTAGCATTCAGAAACGTAGCGTTCAAAAACGTAGCGTTCAAAAACATAGCATTCAGAAACGTAGCGTTTAGAAACGTAGCATTTAAAAACGTAGCGTTCAAAAACGTAGCATTCAGAAACGTAGCATTTAAAAACGTAGCGTTCAAAAACGTAGCGTTCAAAAACGTAGCATTCAGAAACGTTGCATTTAAAAACGTAGTGTTCAGAAACGTAGTGTTCAAAAAGGTAGCGTTCAGAAACATAGCGTTCAGAAACGTAGCGTTTAAAAACGTAGCATTCAGAAACATAGCGTTCAGAAACGTAGCGTTTAAAAACGTAGCGTTCAGAAATGTAGCGTTTAAAAACGTAGCGTTCAAAAACGTAGCGTTTAAAAACGTAGCGTTCAAAAATGTAGCGTTTAAAAACGTAGCGTTCAAAAACGCATTGTTTAAAAACGTAGCGTTCAAAAACATAGCGTTCAAAAATGTAGCGTTCAGAAACGTAGCGTTCAAAAATGTAGCATTCAGAAATGTAGCGTTCAAAAACGCAGTGTTTAAAAACATAGCGTTCAAAAATGTAGCGTTCAGAAACGTAGCGTTTAAAAACGTAGCATTTAAAAATGTAGCGTTCAGACACGGAGCGTTCAAAAATGTAGCATTCAGAAACGTAGCGTTTAAAAACGTAGCATTTAAAAACGTAGCATTTAAAAATGTAGCGTTCAAAATCGTAGCGTTCAAAAACGAAGCATTCAGAAACGTAGCATTTAAAAACGTAGCGTTCAAAAACGTAGCGTTCAAAAACGTAGCATTCAGAAACGTTGCATTTAAAAACGTAGTGTTCAGAAACGTAGCGTTCAAAAACGTAGCGTTCAGAAACGTAGCGTTCAGAAACGTAGCGTTCAGAAACGTAGCATTTAAAAACGTAGCATTCAGAAACGTAGCGTTCAAAAACGTAGCATTTAAAAACGTAGCGTTCAGAAACGTAGCGTTCAAAAACGTAGCATTTAAAAACGTAGCGTTCAGAAACGTAGCGTTCAAAAACGTAGCGTTCAAAAACGTAGCATTCAGAAACGTTGCATTTAAAAACGTAGTGTTCAGAAACGTAGCGTTCAAAAACGTAGCGTTCAGAAACGTAGCGTTCAAAAACGTAGCGTTCAGAAACGTAGCATTTAAAAACGTAGCGTTCAAAAACGTAGCATTTAAAAACGTAGCGTTCAAAAATGTAGCGTTTAAAAACGTAGCGTTCAAAAACATAGCGTTTAAAAATGTAGCGTTCAAAAACGCATTGTTTAAAAACGTAGCGTTCAAAAACATAGCGTTCAAAAATGTAGCGTTCAGAAACGTAGCGTTCAAAAATGTAGCATTCAGAAATGTAGCGTTCAAAAACGCAGTGTTTAAAAACATAGCGTTCAAAAATGTAGCGTTCAGAAACGTAGCGTTTAAAAACGTAGCATTTAAAAATGTAGAGTTCAGACACGGAGCGTTCAAAAATGTAGCATTCAGAAACGTAGCGTTTAAAAACGTAGCATTTAAAAACGTAGCATTTAAAAATTTAGCGTTCAAAAACGTAGCGTTCAAAAACGTAGCATTCAGAAACGTAGCATTTAAAAACGTAGCGTTCAAAAACGTAGCGTTCAAAAACGTAGCATTCAGAAACGTTGCATTTAAAAACGTAGTGTTCAGAAACGTAGCGTTCAAAAACGTAGCGTTCAGAAACGTAGCGTTCAGAAACGTAGCGTTCAGAAACGTAGCATTTAAAAACGTAGCATTCAGAAACGTAGCGTTCAAAAACGTAGCATTTAAAAACGTAGCGTTCAGAAACGTAGCGTTCAAAAACGTAGCATTTAAAAACGTAGCGTTCAGAAACGTAGCGTTCAAAAACGTAGAGTTCAGAAACGTAGCGTTCAGAAACGTAGCATTCAGAAACGTAGCATTCAAAAACGTAGCATTTAAAAACGTAGCGTTCAGAAACGTAGAGTTCAGAAACGTAGAGTTCAGAAACGTAGCGCTCAAAAACGTAGCATTCAGAAACGTAGAGTTCAAAAACGTAGCGTTTAAAAACGTAGCGTTCAGAAACGTAGAGTTCAGAAACGTAGCGCTCAGAAACGTAGCGTTCAGAAACGTAGCATTTAAAAACGTAGCGTTCAGAAACGTAGCGTTCAAAAACGTAGCGTTCAGAAACGTAGCGTTTCGAAATGTAGCGTTCAGAAACATAGCATTCAAAAGTGTCATTTCACATCGGACTGAATACACTCGTCCTTAAATACACACATTTAAAAAATTTGACTTCCAAAGTTTTCCAGTAGTTTAATGGATGAATCCAGACCAGATGCTCTTGCTAGTCATAAATCCCACTGATGGTATAAATAAAGTGACTGTGTCAAACGTGTTTCTACGCACTCAGCTGATGGTTATCATGTTGAACACAGATGCAGAAATAAACCGGTCTGAATGTTCTCCTGTTTGATCTGAACCTGTCCAGACGTTCCTCACCTTGCTCTTGCTGAACAGGTTCTTCTTTCTGAAAGAGAACAGGATGATGTCTCGGTAGTCGGCCGGGTGTTTGACGCTTACGTCCTCGGATCGGTACTGAAGCACTCGAGACGTCTTGTTGATGACCCAGTAGGGGCTGAAAAGCGACAGCAGCAGACGCCCCGCCGTTCTCGTCACGTGAACGCTCACGTCCACCGTCATGTTGATGTCTGAGTCGCAGGTGAGACAAAGAGCGAAGAACTCTGGCATCTCCAGTTCGATCCGGACGTGTCCGTGCCAGTCACGGCCCTGATACCTCATCAGTACCAGCGACACAATCTCACCAGAGACACGAGCGTTCAGGAGGTCCGACGTGCTGCCTTCCTGAAGCTCAAAGGAGTCTGCTGAGCTCTGAGGAAGAACCAGGTGAGATCAGGTGAGACCAGGTGACATCAGGTCAGACCAGGTGAGACCAGGTGAGACCAGGTGACATGAGGTCAGACCAAGTGAGACCAGGTGACATGAGGTCAGACCAGGTGACATCAGGTCAGACCAGGTGAGACCAGGTGACATGAGGTCAGACCAGGTGACATCAGGTCAGACCAGGTGAGACCAGGTGACATGAGGTCAGACCAAGTGAGACCAGGTGACATGAGGTCAGACCAGGTGACATGAGGTCACACCAAGTGAGACCAGGTGACATCAGGTCAGACCAGGTGAGACCGGGTGACACCAGGTCAGACCAGGTCAGACCAGGTGACATCAGGTCTGACCAGGTCAGACCAGGTGACATGAGGTCAGACCAAGTAAGACCAGGTGACATCAGGTCTGACCAGGTGACATGAGGTCAGACCAGGTCAGACCAGGTGACATCAGGTCTGACCAGGTCAGACCAGGTGAGACCAGGTGACATGAGGTCAGACCAGGTCAGACCAGGTGAGACCAGGTGACATGACATCAGGTCAGACCAGGTCAGACCAGGTGAGACCAGGTGACATGAGGTCAGACCAGGTGAGACCAGGTGACATCAGGTCTGACCAGGTCAGACCAGGTGACATCAGGTCAGACCAAGTAAGACCAGGTGACATCAGGTATGACCAGGTGACATCAGGTGAGACCAGGTGAGACCAGGTGACATCAGGTCTGACCAGGTCAGACCAGGTGAGACCAGGTGACATGAGGTCAGACCAGGTCAGACCAGGTGAGACCATGTGACATGAGGTCAGACCAGGTCAGACCAGGTGAGACCAGGTGACATGAGGTCAGACCAGGTGAGACCAGGTGACATCAGGTCTGACCAGGTCAGACCAGGTGACATCAGGTCAGACCAAGTAAGACCAGGTGACATCAGGTATGACCAGGTGACATCAGGTGAGACCAGGTGAGACCAGGTGACATCAGGTCTGACCAGGTCAGACCAGGTGAGACCAGGTGACATGAGGTCAGACTAGGTGAGACCAGGCGAGACCAGGTGACATGAGGTCAGACCAAGTGAGACCAGGTGACATGAGGTCAGACCAGGTGACATCAGGTCAGACCAGGTGAGACCAGGTGACATGAGGTCAGACCAGGTGACATCAGGTCAGACCAGGTGAGACCAGCTGACATGAGGTCAGACCAAGTGAGACCAGGTGAAATGAGGTCAGACCAGGTGACATGAGGTCACACCAAGTGAGACCAGGTGACATCAGGTCAGACCAGGTGAGACCGGGTGACACCAGGTCAGACCAGGTCAGACCAGGTGACATCAGGTCTGACCAGGTCAGACCAGGTGACATGAGGTCAGACCAAGTAAGACCAGGTGACATCAGGTCTGACCAGGTGACATGAGGTCAGACCAGGTCAGACCAGGTGACATCAGGTCTGACCAGGTCAGACCAGGTGAGACCAGGTGACATGAGGTCAGACCAAGTGAGACCAGGTGACATGAGGTCAGACCAGGTGACATCAGGTCAGACCAGGTGAGACCAGGTGACATGAGGTCAGACCAGGTGACTTCAGGTCAGACCAGGTGAGACCAGGTGACATGAGGTCAGACCAAGTGAGACCAGGTGACATGAGGTCAGACCAGGTGACATGAGGTCACACCAAGTGAGACCAGGTGACATCAGGTCAGACCAGGTGAGACCGGGTGACACCAGGTCAGACCAGGTCAGACCAGGTGACATCAGGTCTGACCAGGTCAGACCAGGTGACATGAGGTCAGACCAAGTAAGACCAGGTGACATCAGGTCTGACCAGGTGACATGAGGTCAGACCAGGTCAGACCAGGTGACATCAGGTCTGACCAGGTCAGACCAGGTGAGACCAGGTGACATGAGGTCAGACCAGGTCAGACCAGGTGAGACCAGGTGACATGAGGTCAGACCAGGTCAGACCAGGTGAGACCATGTGACATGAGGTCAGACCAGGTCAGACCAGGTGAGACCAGGTGACATGAGGTCAGACCAGGTGAGACCAGGTGACATCAGGTCTGACCAGGTCAGACCAGGTGACATCAGGTCAGACCAAGTAAGACCAGGTGACATCAGGTATGACCAGGTGACATCAGGTGAGACCAGGTGAGACCAGGTGACATCAGGTCTGACCAGGTCAGACCAGGTGAGACCAGGTGACATGAGGTCAGACTAGGTGAGACCAGGCGAGACCAGGTGACATGAGGTCAGACCAAGTGAGACCAGGTGACATGAGGTCAGACCAGGTGACATCAGGTCAGACCAGGTGAGACCAGGTGACATCAGGTCAGACCAGGTGACATCAGGTCAGACCAGGTGAGACCAGGTGACATGAGGTCAGACCAAGTGAGACCAGGTGACATGAGGTCAGACCAGGTGACATGAGGTCACACCAAGTGAGACCAGGTGACATCAGGTCAGACCAGGTGAGACCGGGTGACACCAGGTCAGACCAGGTCAGACCAGGTGACATCAGGTCTGACCAGGTCAGACCAGGTGACATGAGGTCAGACCAAGTAAGACCAGGTGACATCAGGTCTGACCAGGTGACATGAGGTCAGACCAGGTCAGACCAGGTGACATCAGGTCTGACCAGGTCAGACCAGGTGAGACCAGGTGACATGAGGTCAGACCAGGTCAGACCAGGTGAGACCAGGTGACATGAGGTCAGACCAGGTCAGACCAGGTGAGACCATGTGACATGAGGTCAGACCAGGTCAGACCATGTGAGACCAGGTGACATGAGGTCAGACCAGGTGAGACCAGGTGACATCAGGTCTGACCAGGTCAGACCAGGTGACATCAGGTCAGACCAAGTAAGACCAGGTGACATCAGGTATGACCAGGTGACATCAGGTGAGACCAGGTGAGACCAGGTGACATCAGGTCTGACCAGGTCAGACCAGGTGAGACCAGGTGACATGAGGTCAGACTAGGTGAGACCAGGCGAGACCAGGTGACATCAGGTCAGACCAGGTGAGACCAGGTGACATGAGGTCAGACTAGGTGAGACCAGGCGAGACCACATCTGACCAGGTGAGAGCAGGTGACATCAGGTCAGACCAGGTGAGACCAGGTGTGCTGATGAAATAAATGCATTGAACTGTCTTACCTCCATCATGTAGCGGACGGTGTAGGGCAGCAGGTTGCGTAGCGTCGCCACAGGGTGCAGGTGTACGACGTAGGCGGGGTCCCAGTCCTCCTCTCCGTGGCTGGCGATGTGTCGCAGGTCGTCGGGGACGGCCAGCGTGTTGACCATCAGCGGCAACAGGCTGCTGTCGCATGCAGGACACTGCAGCAACGAACGCACCTCGGCGCTGCGGTGCACCTGCTCCTTCCAGGCCACGCAGGTGGAGGATGCACCGTACTGACCGTCCAGGTGACCCGCTGGACGCACAAAGAGCTGACACCTGCAGGACAGGTGGAGATATGACTGTACTGTTACATGTCCTGAACACCTGGAGCTGCTCACCTGGACCACGGACACCAAACCACCTTGAAGACTCCTCTGAACTCAAATAAGCCCTAACCCTCTACCTGAATGAGAATCAGCAGCTCAAGAGTTCATGTGTAACAGGCAAGGTAGTGAAAATGGAACACGTCTCGAAGCTCAGCTCTGACTGGGAATTTACTTTTAATGACTCAACAAGAGTTTCAGAAGTTTTTCTGTTCAGTGCTTCAACTATTTTTGGGTTGGCTGGATGTGTAGATAGGACTCGTGTTGTCTCAGAGCTTTTCTTTAATGCTGCCACTTGACAGACTGTGACAGATGTTCAAAGCAGCAAAAAAACTGAAACTGAATAACAGACAGCATATTAAAGGTGCTGCATGGCAACAAACACTTGTTGGTGCGTCAGATCAAGGTGGTGTGATTCTACCTGTATGTTTCTAAAGTGACATGAAACTCTGTCTCAGGTTCGGCTTGTCCGACGCTCTGCAGACTCCTGGACGTGGGACAGTACTTCAGGATGGTGAACGGCACCGAGAAGTGATTCTTTATCTGAAAGCACAAACAAAGTCAGCTGTTCTGCCTGTGGGAAGTCCTCTTCTGTTCATTTCTCATGATCAGTGTGTTCAGACCGAGTGTCTGAGGTTCAGACCTGCAGCGGCGACCGAACGGTGATGACCTTGTTGCCTTCGGCGGCATCGATCTGAAGCAGAACGGATACGGCCTCCTGCAGCATCGGACCACGGATGTTGTAGAGGCGTCGACCCGGTTTGTCCACGGCGATGTTGGAGATTTCACTGTATCCAGAGGGCACTGCAGGTTAGAGACATATCTTTATTCACAGACTGCAGCTTCACACAGCACAGACACCAAACACTGAGCCAGAAGGCGAGGACTGCTGACCGATGGTGAGGTTGAACAGGCAGCTCTCCTGCCGCTGCAGCGTCGACAGTTTGCCTCTGGACGACGGTTCGAACATGGAGTGCTCTAAGTCCATGCTCTGATCCACTGACAGCTCGTGGAGCTTTCCCGGAGCTGCAGATCCCACCGGCCTCAAGTTGGCGCTGTGCTGCACAATGAGAGGAATCCCTAGAGAGTTTCTGATGGTGAAGGGAGCCTTCTCCTTCAGGGAGTAATCAAAGGTGGAGGCTGTGCCCTCGGAGAACGCCTGATCGCAACACAGCAGAGAAAAATGACATTTACAAGGTACTGCAGATCCTGTAAAGCCAAAAGGTGTTGGATGTGCTGTACCTTGGCGAGGTTGTGGAAGACACCGATGCTGCACTGGGAGACGGTGATGTTCATGGTGTCTTTGGAGCAGATGTTGATGGCAGTGCGAGGTTCAGGAAGAAATACAAAGTCGTCTCCATGAACAGGACTCTTGTCCTGAACCGGGTTTGTCTTCATCTACAAGAACAAGAACAGCAGCAGTAAGCTGACCAGAGTGCATCAGGTTGACGTTCAACTGGGGGAAGATCTAAGGGGGTCACTGAAGGGTGTAAATGCTCTGCAGTGGCACCAGGACTAGATCTACTCTGGACATCGTGGGGCCGTCTTCATGGAGTTTGTATGGAACTGCATGCACTCGTCACTCCTCTAACGTCCTAGAAATATTGTCTGCAACTGTCTGGACCTACAGATGCTGCATCAGCTGCAGACTCTTTATCACATAACTCAAACCAGACAACACAGATTCTTTCTTTACTCACACTGTCAACTATTCTGGAGCCTGAGGTGTAAGGCCTTTGCTTGGAGAAAGCAGAGCTGTCTGAAACCTCCAGCTGGTCCGACAAAGTAGTTTTGCTGAGCATGAACTTCATTTCTGAATGTTTTGCTGCGGGATGTATTCTGGAGTCTGTTGCTGTGAGTTTGCCGTGTGTTACATGAGATGTTTATGCTGCACTGTGGGAAAGTTACTGTCTGGTGACAGAGCAGATTCTGGGATTTAAGTTTGTAAGCAGGCCGACTGCTGTTAGTTTATTAGTCAGAAGAAAACTGTAAAGTAAATCAGGAACAACATCCAGTTTTAGCAGACAGCTAGACTGTTTGACTAAAGGTTTATACATGAGATGAGCAGCGAACAGCGATACCTCAAGCTCCAGGTTCCACCTGCGTCGGCCGTCGTCGACTCGTTCGATCAGAGGCTCCCACACTGCATGGATCTCATTAAAGTAGTTCACCTGCAGACACAACACATGAGAACATGAAACATCAGTTCTGGTAAAACATGTTCTGTCACCACAATAAGAGCCTCTACTCAGTATCCCAGATTCAGCTTCAACTCAGACTGAGCTCCTGGTGTGTTTGGGTTCTCATTATCACCTGATGACTCACTGAACGTCACTGAGTCCAGGTCTGGGTTACTGTTCAGGTTCAGGTTCAGGGTCAGGTTAACGTTCCTACCTTAGAGGTGCTCAAAATGCTTTACAATGCGTTTCTCATTCACACACCAATGGCACAGAGCTGCCATGAGGAGGAACTCTGGGTTCAGCATCTTACCCAAGGATACTTCAACATATGAAGGGGTGGGGGACTTTTTCAGGTACTGATTCAGGTTTGGGATCAGTGTTCGTTCTGGGTTCATTCTCACCTCCAGCGTCATGTCGGCTCTCAGCTGCAGCAGAGACGACCAGTTTTTGGCCGATCCATTGAAGGAAGACTCAGCCAGCAGCAGAGGGACGGTCCGATGACCCAGACCAGACTCCAGAGTCACCTGAACCACCTGAGGGACAACAGCACCTTATTAACAGAAAACAGACCTGTGCAGGTACTTCTGATGTTTTTCAGGAAAAAGTCTTTTGTGAGAAGGTGAAGATCCAGTACCTTGACCTCGGCGGCAAAGCTCTCGCCCTCGTTGCGTCCGTCCGGCTCTCTGAAGCTCTCGGTGACCTCGGTGGCCTGGTCCACTCCCAGAAACCAGTAGTTACAGTGGTAGATGTTCATGGCCGACCACAGGTCACTGACATCAGGCTTCAGCTCCTGACACTGCTCTTGGCGCTGCTTTGCCGTCATGGCGGCCGTTATCGTCATCACCGTGTTGAGGATGAACGGTGAGATCTGCGGGTCAAAGACACAGCGGCGGTGTTATTTACCTGATGCAGTGACATCACAAACAGTCTGACAGAATGAAACCAGTCCGACCAAATGGTCTGATGGGAGAAAACAAACAGCTTTAAACCTATCTTTATTCTTTCTATTTTCATGTTTTACTCCCTTCACATGTTGGGGTTTTAGGGAGTTACCCATGGGACTGTCGAGTTTTATCGATCCATACATGAACCCACCTTGACGATGATTTCCTCCACCATCACTGAGCCACTTAGTGGTTGGTTCGGGTGAGTCCTGGTATCCAAAGCAACCGAACAGGGTCTCAGCACCTATCGTACAGATTCATTATTTGTTATTTCTACAATAGACTCATAAGTCAGCTTCACATTTGTGACAGTAAACACTTGTTGGCTTCATACGTGACCAGATTCATATTTTGAAGGGATAAAAGGTGACTAAGCTGTAGAGCTTCACATGAGAAACTGTTATTATATCAACCTGCAGGACAACCTGAGAAACACGTGACCTTCTGTGACTCCACATGTGGTCACGTGATCAAGTAGTCATGTGATCTTACGGTGGTGACGGCCTTGTCCTCGTTGTTCCGGATGAAGGGGCAGGCGAGGACCTTCAGCTCCCTCAGGTTGGCCCTCATGTTCTGGACACCGTCCTCCTTGGCCTGCAGGGTGAAGTCGCATTGAAACGAGGCCACGAGGGCCGGAGCGTCGGCCTTCATCAGGCTGGCCACAAACACCACCTCCGGGTCGACCACCACCGCCCGAACCCGAGTCCTGGCCGTGGAGGCTGCAGAGAGAAGGCAAACGGGATGGTTTCTACTGTGGTCTGAAATGCTGGTCCCACTTTCTGAACAGTCATTCAGGAAAAAATCTCTTCTGGTACGTCTTGATTTCATCTGGTGATGTTGTCACTGAGGTGGACTGGTTCAGGTCTGATCTCACCGAAGGACACCTCAAATATCATTTCCATTATCAGTCATGTAGTTTCTCAGTTAATAATCTAAACAGTAAAATGTAAAAAAACATCAGCATTTCTTTGAAATCTGCTGCAAACAGACACTGTGTGAATTTAGCCTCAGTAGAGCTGAGAAATCATTTAACTGACTGTTAAAATGCATTTTACAATCAACCAACTGGTTAATGAACCAACTGCTGCAGCTCTACTCAGTTCATTTTAATTTGTCTCTTTCATTCAGACAATGTCCGCCGAGGTGTTTCTCAGTTTTACCTGCTGTCCTTAGGCTCTATTACTCAGATCTGTTTCTACACAGACGACAGACGACTCTAAGTTTGTGTTCACTCAGTCCACAGCACAAAAAAAAATCATTCACACTTTGGTTTAGGCTCGTCTGGACGAGGTTTGCAGCAACATCTGGTCACTGTGGAGTAAAGTGATGACTGTAATTAAGTTTCACCATGAAAAAACATTTGTTAACAAAATTTACAGTCAAACTCAAGAATACAGTAACACCTACAGCAAGAGACCTAAATGAAAAATGAATCAACACACTCACTGTTTAAGAAACTACACCACCAGATGTCAGTACAACCAGCCAAACAGCAACTGGTTTAATTTTACTTCAACATTTTTCTGAAACTCTGCTCAGAACCTTTGTTGTGGAAATCCTGCCATGACTCTACCACGTTCAATAATGAAGCTAGCACTGTGCTGGCTCGGTGGGAAGTTTACTCTATTGCACTGGGGAGAGGAAGACATTGTCTGTCCAGTATTTTCCCTCTTTGCCAGAGAAGAACAACACAAACTGTTCTCCTGCTGATTCACTGTGAACGGCCGGTTCTGTTTCACTAGAATCTAAGAAACTCAAGGTCCTGCATTCCTCAGACAAACAGCTTCTTAGAGGTCTCAGAAGGACCTGCAGCTCTTCAGGAAGAAGCGCCAAACCCGAGGCCTCAGACCCAGAGCGTGTTCCAAAGTCATTACCATAACATCCATCCATCATCTCTCCACCTTATTATCCTCTCAGGGTGTTGAGGGACAGAGTCTATCCCAGCTGACTGAGGGTGAAGGCAGGTTCACCTGGACAGGTAACAGTCCATCTCAGGGCACACAGAGACACAGACAACCAGCCATTAACCTCAGCATGTCTTTGGACTGGGAGGAAGTGGGAGAACCTGGTGAGACCCCAGCAGGGAGAACATGGGAACTCCACACAGAAAGACCAGAACCAGATTCTAACCAGGACCTTGTAGCCGTGAGGCCACAGTGAGAACCACGGCACCAGTGCCACGCCCATCCCACAGTACACCAGAAGTGATTCAGTATGTCCAAATACAAGAACAACAGATGTAGTCTGCTAAAACCACCAGAACGTTCTTCTACATCTGGTCGGACTTTGAGCCATCATGACCCACAATCCTCTGCTCAGTTCCATCCCAGCGTCTGAACATAAACTAGTTTGATGCACAGAACACGCAGACCGATGGAGCCGAGTTATACGACAGACTGCGACGGTCACAGTGTGCTTTATGAAGGATTCTGTATCAAACTGGACTCTGCGATAGCGACTGTTCTGAAAGCAGAGAGAAAGGAGGTGATGTGGACATGAGTAGTGTTTAAGTTATGACATGTTATTAAAGGTTGTGTAATCTCAGGCGGAGAACATTTTGAACATTTATGCACACTGAATCTTTTTATTACTCCTCATTACTTTTACATTTTCTTTAATTTACTACATTTGCTGTTGATTTGTCTTGTACCACTTACAAAACCAGGACCACTTGATATCTCAAAGTCTTTTCCAGACTTTTTTTAATCCTTCTTTTTAAAAAGTTTCTTCGTGTTAGTGTTTCTAGTTTGTATTTAAACACATCAAATTCCTCGTACATGAAAATCTTGGCAATAAAACTGATTCTGATTCTCAAAATCATTGATTTGCTTTGTCTGTGTCCTTTAAATAAAACGCTTCCACAGAGGACAGCTTCAACTGCACCACAGCCAGCTCCAACCTGTGACCTGTTTAACTGCAGCTTTGCTCCCAGCCGCAACCGCTGACTGGCTTTTCCTTCTCAGAGTTGACCTCATAGACAATTTTAGAAGGAAGTCCAACAATAATTGACAAGAAGAAGCAAAAATGAGAACTAACCCTAGTCTGATTCTGATTTTGTTAACCTAACAGCTCCTTAGTGTCCTGACACTTCACTACAGCGTCTATCCTCCTCCTGGTCTTACCGGTCTTGGCGTCGGCTCGTGGTTCGGCGGTACGTCTCAGTGGCAGTCTGTCGCTCGCTGCAGAGGAGGCAGTCGGAGCTGAACTCTGTGGCAGCGCCTGCAGGAAGAACTCTGCAACGGCCATCAGAAACTCAACGCTCGCACACAGATAGAGTTTCTGCAGAACAGCCACCACCTCGCGCTCTGAGGCGTCCTGCCGGTACGTCACGTCGATCATGGCCTCCGAGCTGTCCTCGTCTCTCCGCCCGACCATCCTGCACAGCGACAACACGCTGATCTGACTGCTCACACAATCACAACAGAATGCACCTCGACTGCTACAAGCTGATGGAATTAAACCACAATAAAGCATATATGTGAATTAGATTTAAACTATTTAGGAGAGTAAAATGTTCTTCACTGAGCTGCTGTTCTGCACCGACAAAAAATGAAGAACCGAAAAGCTGCAGCAGCAGAACCATCAAACCGTAACCGAGACAAACTTCAGCTGAACCAGCCTGGAAGGTAAAGACCATGTCGTCGCAGTGTGACCTCACTACGTTTCTTCTTCTTCCTGAAAAAGACTCATCTCATCATGAATCAGTCGGACTGAACGCAGAGGGCATGTGACTGTTACCGTGAGGTGACCCGCTCCATGCCGGTCCTCAGGTCGTCCAGTGTGCAGGCGGTCAGCACCGTGCTCACCTCCACGCTGCCGCTGGTCCGGACCCTCCCCGATGCTCTCAGCCGGTGGAGGGCGAACTCCCCCAGTCGGAGGTTCTGCTGGTGCTGGAGGTCCGACAGCTGCAAGGATCAGGACAACAGTCAGACACAAAACCCAGCAACCAGAGGGCTGTGTCTAACCTTCTGGACCAGGACCAACTGGACCTAAACCAGCTGGACCTGATTCTGATCCAGTTAGCTCCAACACATTTCCTTTGAAACCCTTGTTGCTGACTGACCTGTTTGGGGTCGTTGAGGTACAGAACCAGACCCAGAGACTCAATGTTGAAGTTAAATTTCATGGTGTCCAGACCTTCATCCTCCTCCTCATCACTCCTCACCGTCAGCTTCTCAGCATCACCTGAGCAGGTGGAACAACAAACAGGTCAGCAGCAGACACCATCCGGGTTCTGAGTAAATGACCAGGAGCTCTGTCGGACCTGTTGGGGGCGCTCCAGCAGCTCGGACCTGCAGACCCGCCTCCTGTCTGGTGGCGCTGGGCTCTGGGCCGCCAGCCTCCCCAAGATTCTCCGTCAGGATCCTGAGCAGCATCTTCAGGTCGTCCTGACTGAGCTCCAGCTGCAGACACAGCAGTTATTACAGGCACCAGCTGAGCCCAGCACAAAGAGGTGTTAGCCTAGCGTAGCACAAAGACCAGTAGCCTAGCCTCAAGCTGTGTCCTGATGGGAACACCTACAGAGACTACAGACAAACTGAGCACACAGTCGACTAGTGATGATGTAGCTCTACGAGAGAAACTGTACCTTTGGTGGTTTATGCAATGGCTGATTGTAAGAACAAGAGCAGAGGTGTTAGCAACACATCTGTCAGTGCAGTGTTTCACAGAGTAACGCTTTGACGGCAGCTGAATATGTGCCAGAGAAGGCAGAATGAAGCACCTGAAGGATCATGTTTCATCCACAGAGGAGGACTACTCTTTATGTTGTTGTTGTTTAAAGGTCCCTCACATGTATCACTGTAACATTCATATATACTGAGGTCTGCAACAGTCGCCTCCTCCTCCCCCCCCTCCTCCCCCTCCACCTCCTCCTCCTCCTCCTCCTCCTCCTCCTCCTCCTCCCCCTCTTCCTCCACCTCCTCCTCCTCCTCCTCCTCCTCCCCCCCCTCCTCCTCCTCCTCCTCCTCCACCTCCACCTCCACCTCCACCTCCACCTCTACCTCCTCCTCCTCCTCCTCCTACCTTCATGGGCTTCAAATCTCCATCAATCTCCACAGCGGCCATCTTCTTGTACCAGGAAGCTGCCAGGTTCCTCTTGATGTTCAGGTGCAGGTTGACTGGTTCCAGCAGCTCTGTGCTGGTTTGGTCCGAGACCGGGTCCAAGCAGGTCCTAGAGGACAACAAGGAACAAGACTTTAGACTGAAAACAATGAAGGTTTGATACAAAGAGCCAGCGAGAAGACAAGGGGGCTGAAACAACGGTCACTGGGGTTTGTCTGCTCGTAATAAATTACAATAAAAATCCTTTAGAAAGAACTCCTCGAGTTCTGAGCAGGTCTCGATGTGCAGGTGGAAACAGAAAATAATAACCTCGTTAACTCTCCTGTTCGGATGTTTCTAGAACATTCGAGGCTCCGACTGACTCACCTGGAGAGTTTCAGCTCCGTCAGCTGAATATCCATGCTGTCGATGACGGCCGGCAGCGGACATCCGTCAACGGCCAGCAGAGAGAAGCTGTTTTCCACCGTGATCAGACCCAGGTCCATCACCAGTGCATCATGGGAGGTAGAAGACTGGGGGATGATGATGAGCGGAGCCTTCAGCCTGACGTCCATGGACAGACGGAAGCTCTTCTGGGCGAAGTCCTTAACGCTGGACACCGCCTTCTCAGCCGCCTGAGCCGTCGCAGCGCTCAGAGCTTCTTTAGCCGTCTGGAAGTTGTTGGTGAAGTTCTGCAAGGAGTTAAATAAAGATAGAAATGGATTTATTAACAAAAAAATCTGCATCGATTTAAACTGTTATCACATCCTAAAGCAAAGGCTGGTTGGAGCTGAGGCGGTTTGAGTGGAACCCACCTGCCATTCAAAGCTCAACCCTGCAGAACTTTAGTCCTTAGTACAGTTCAAACAGTGAGTCTATAAAACCTTTGCTGTAGAGACCAGAACCGCTCCTTGTGTTGATTTCTGCTGTAAAGCTTTAACATGGAGGTCTGTGAGGACGACTCACTGCTGAGCTTTGTGCATATTTGAGGAACTGCAGGTTTTAGCTTCATTTGTAAGAGTCAATCAAAGGTGAGACAGACAGGTGGGAACACAAACCCCAGGGACGATGAGAAGCTGCTCCCTTCAACATAAACAGTGAGACTGTAAAAACTAAGGTCTTGGTATCAGGGTCTTCTCTGATGCGGCTGTGTGGGACTCACCAACAGAGACATCATTAACTTGTGCAGGTAAACCACCTGGATGCAGCCCACATTCAGCTTCAATCTGCCGTCAGTTTTGGAGGTGTCAGCGTAGCCAGCACCTTCAGTGGCGTTGGGGGTCAGACTCATGGTGAAGCTGAACACCTCATCCCCCACGATGGAGATGGCCTGAAGGACAGTTCAGAGCGATGCCGTTAGTTTACAGCCGGACAGGAGGAAACGCTGAAGGTTGAAGAGATCAGGTAAAAACACAAGAGTCCACGAGAGAATCTGAGAACCGTCAGTGGTACTCCAGCAGACAGTACAGTCTGACTACAGGCTTCTACTGCAGACACTTCATGTGTCGTGAACATTTCCAGGATGGACCTCTAATCTTTCTGGTTCTGCTGTAGATCCAACAGCTTCACAGTAACTTAGAGTGACAACAACAGACAGGTACTGGACGTAACTCCAGTTCTATGCAGGGAACAGAACAGTGGAGGTCTGTCAGGACATCTGGAGAACTTCCTATTGTGGACAGTGATGTCAGAGAGGAGAAGAAGCTGCTGGACATCAGAGGACAGGAAACATGTTGTCCTCAATCAGCATCAAGTTCTAACCAGCAGTTTTTCAGGGTCCCTTAGAAGTACTGAACCTGGAGGAGGACCTTTTCTGTCTCCTGAAAGCCCCAAATGATGTTCTACAGGGACAATCCTGCTGTCAGAATGCAAACAAAGGATTAGGGAGCTTTAAACAACCTGCAGGTTTCTGCAGTGATAAACTGTTTCTGTGAACCAGGGTCTGAGAAGCTCGCTGTACCCTGACAGAGCCCAGGACAGCCTGCAGTAGCTTCAGGCAGCTCAGCCTCCAGGGAGCTGTGTGGCTGTCCATGGAGTCTGAGGGAGTCTCAGCGGGTCATATCAGAGGCAGCTGAAGGCACTCTAGGCCGGTCTGAAGTAAGCTCATGCAGGCAGCAGCTCTGTGTCCACCAGGGACTGCAGAGGAGAAGGAGTCCAGAGGGATCTGGGCCAGTCCGGGGAGTGTTTGGACAGATGTATGGGAATAAATGTGATCAGTGTCGACAGAGACGTCAGCTGAAGAGCACAGAGGGAAAGGCTGATGGACACCAGCTGGCCTCCAGCACAGCTCAGAGCTGACCCACCTTCTTGTGGAGGCTCCTGGGATCCACGTTGAGAACGATGAAGTCTCGTAGGCGAGCTGATATGTGAGTCTGTGGCCCCTGCATCAGCAGAGAGCCGTGAACACCTGAGGAACACAGCAGACAGGTGAGAGCAGCGTCAGCACAGAGACTCTCAGGACGGAGCGGCTCGTCTCCGACTGGATACCTTGGATCTTGATGTCGGCCATGTTGCAGGTCTGGTCGCACACGAGGACGTTAAAAGCTCCCAGCGTCACCATCACCTTCAGGTCGATGACCTCACAGTCTGCAGGTGACATCAGCGCCGCTGACAGGAAACAACGCACACGTTCGCTTTTAGTCCACACACACAAAAACAGTCTGTCGTTGTGTTACTGTGTGTGTTAGTGTGTGTGTTAGTGTGTGTTACTGTGTGTGTTATAGTGTGTGTTAGTGTGTGTGTTAGTGTGTGTTACTGTGTGTGTTACTGTGTGTGTTATAGTGTGTGTTACTGTGTGTGTTACTGTGTGTGTTATAGTGTGTGTTACTGTGTGTTACTGTGTGTGTTACTGTGTGTGTTATAGTGTGTGTTAGTGTGTGTGTTACTGTGTGTTACTGCGTGTGTTACTGTGTGTTACTGTGTGTTACTGTGTGTGTTACTGTGTGTTACTGTGTGTGTTACTGTGTGTTACTGTGTGTGTGTTACTGTGTGTGTTATAGTGTGTGTTAGTGTGTGTGTTAGTGTGTGTTACTGTGTGTGTTAGTGTGTGTGTTAGTGTGTGTGTTACTGTGTGAGTTACTGTGTGTGTTAGTGTGTGTGTTAGTGTGTGTGTTAGTGTGTGTTACTGTGTGAGTTACTGTGTGTGTTAGTGTGTGTGTTAGTGTGTGTTACTGTGTGTTACCGTGTGTGTTATAGTGTGTGTTACTGTGTGTATTACTGTGTGTGTTACTGTGTGTGTTATAGTGTGTGTTAGTGTGTGTGTTACTGTGTGTTACTGTGTGTGTTACTGTGTGTGTGTTACTGTGTGTGTTATAGTGTGTGTTAGTGTGTGTTACTGTGTGTTACCGTGTGTGTTAGTGTGTGTTACTGTGTGTTACCGTGTGTGTTAGTGTGTGTGTTACTGTGTGTTACTGTGTGTGTTATAGTGTGTGTTAGTGTGTGTGTTACTGTGTGTCACGAGGACACGAGGACCACGAGGTAAAAAAGCTTATGATGAATTTTAAATTGTAGGTTTCTTGGATCTGGATGCACTAATGAACTGACTATGAGGATGTGGAAGTGAACTGCTTTTGCCCTCTGTCCTCCCCCCATCTCCTGTCTCCTGTCCTCCTGTCCTCCCCCGTCTCCTGTCTCCTGTCCTCCTGTCCTCCCCCCATCTCCTGTCTCCTGTCCTCCTGTCCTCCCCCCGTCTCCTGTCTCCTGTCCTCCCCCCATCTCCTGTCTCCTGTCCTCCCCCGTCTCCTGTCTCCTGCCTCCTGTCCTCCCCCCGTCTCCTGTCCTCCCCCTGTCCTCCCCCCGTCTCCTGTCTCCTGTCCTCTATTCTGTCATTCTAGATCAGGGGTGTCCAATCCTGGTCCTCCAGCGCCGCTATCCAACATGCTTTAGATGTTTCTTCTTCCAACATGCCTGATTCAATGATCAGCTCATCATGAAGCTCTGCAGAAGCCTGATAACGATCCTGATCATTTGAATCAGGGAAACATCTAAAACATGCAGGATAGTGGCCCTCGAGGACCAGGACTGCCCGCCCCTGATCTAGATGGTGTAGTTGTTGTGACCCCTCTGTTCCTCGTCCTGTTGTATATTGTTTTGTGACTCGGCTTGTCTTTTTGTTAGGGTTAATTTTTCACATCAGTCCGTCTCGGGACGACAGATGGAAATTAGCCTGTGGCTACAATCTGACATTTTACATATGTTATATGTTCCTTAATATGTGCCGTCCCTGTTTAAACACATAAATAAATAAATAAATAAATAAATAAATAAATAAAACACTGACTGGACCTGGCCGTCCTGTCGTCGCTCTTCGGTCGGTGGTCTCTCTCTACAGCTGTGTTGCTGCTGGACATCAGCGCTGCAGACAGGAAGTTGATGGCCGACAGCAGAGCCTCTGTGTGGAGCATCAAGTCCAGAGAGGTGAAGGTCACCTGCAGACACAAACAATGGTCACCTGCAGCTCACCTGACAGGTGCTACTTTCAGAGTCCAGTTTAACCAGAGCAGCAGACATGATGTTTGTCAACACATGTACGGAACACAACACAAGTGAGTACAACTCCAACATCTGGATGTCAAATCTACAGCTGCTGGCCTCACCACCTCCCATCCCCACCCCAACCTCTCCTGCTGTCCCTCCCTCCCTCCTCTTCCCCACTCCCAACCCAACCGGTCGAGGCAGATGTCCTCCCTCCCTGAGCCTGGTTCTGTCGGAGGTTTTTTCCCTACCATGGGGGTTTTTTGGTTCCTTCCCACCGTCGCTGACTGCTGCTCAGAGGGAATCCAAAAGCAACCTTGGATTGTTGGGTTTCCTGTTCCTGTTTTTCTGTTTCCTGTTCTTTCTTACAATGTTTAGCGCTTCGTGACAACTTATGTTGTAAATATGCGCTATATAAATAAAACTGAATTGAATTAAATTGAAATCATTCTAAGCTGTATCACTTCACAGGAACCATCTGATATTTTAGTGATGCTGCACAGGCCTGTACTGACTGCTGTTTCAGACTTTGAGGTGTCCGGTTTATGTGGTGTCAGTGGAGCTCTGCTTTGTTTCCATGGAATTCTGTCCAGGACAAACTGGAGGAATGTAGTAAATTCTGAACAAACACAATAAACACCGGATACCAAGGATTTTGCTGCCTGACAGTGTTGCTCTTCATGACAACATCAAATGGAACCAAAGCTGAGGTTTTATTTCCTGCCCACAACCAAAGTATGTGTGGATTAATCTGGAACAAGCAACAGGTGATGACGAACTGACTCACGTTGATCATCTGCTCGGTGTTCTTGTAGACCGTGGAGAAGTTTGGTCCGGAGCGGTCGGCCTGAAGAAACAGAATTCTGGTTGATTTAAACTGCTGACCGTTTTCTTTTTGGAGAGGTGATCCACACGAGTACCTGAGCAGGTAATTCCATGTGTCCTTACCTTGAAATACTGCACTTTGAGCAGTTCAGCTCCAGGCGCCACCGAGGAGCTGATGAGGCACAGAGGCTCGCCACTCGAATCTGAAACAATATAAGCCCAAAGCTGTCACATGTCAACACATTGGAACACACGTGTCCAGACAGGAGGCAGTGACCACACCACAGAAACCACAGAGACCAGTACAAGACACTCAAGAACCCTCAGAAACCAGTAGAGAGAACCATCAAAACCACAGACAGCAGTACAGGACACCATAGAAGCCATTTGAACCAGTACAGAACCCTACTGAAACCAGAGAAACCACAAAGACCAGTACAGGAAACCACTGAAACCACAGAGACCAGTCCAATAAAACACAGCTGGTCCAGTAAAGCCTGGCGTGCAGCTCTGACCTGTGAACTCCAGGCACTTCATGGTGATCTTGTTGATGTATGTCGTGGCACACATGTCGTACTTCCTGACTTTGGTGTTGATGCCCAGATGAGCCACGTTAAAGACAAGGAAAGGCGACTCCGTCTGCTGCCGGGGCTTCTTCAGGGTCAGAAGCACCTTAAAGAACAAAAAGAAATGACACCATGTTGGAAGAAGAGCAGGCGCTGAGTGGACCAGGAGGAATGATCCCCAACAGACCCAACCAGCCAGCTTTCACTAGCGCAGCCACGTCGCTTTGCAGCAGCAGAAAAGTGAGTCGACAGCCTCTCAGCTCTGCAGGCTTTGTACCTCTTTGACTTCGAAGTCGAGGACAACATTGACGGTGTTTTCAGTCAGAGCTCCGTTGGTGGCGGACATCACACCGTCAGGTCCTGACTGTAAGGCCACCGTCTCCACCTGCTGCCCAGCGAGCTCCACCTTCTCTGTGGAGGAAACATTCCAGAGTCCCACTGGTTAAATACAGCTCCAGGAAGCTGCTGAGTCTGAACTCAGTATTTGGTTTCTAGCAAACTTCCCATCATGCACTGAGAGTGAACTTACCTTGAGCTACCTGTCTTTTGACATCCATAACGTGCTCTTTACTTCCCTCCCCAATGTTGTCCACCAGAATCTTCATGAGAACACCAAGGTCTTCCTCACCCAGACTCATCTGAGGGACACAGATCCAGATGTCAACATGGAAAAGTGGCAGCTCAGTTTAAACCACACTGTAGAGATTAATCTAATTTAATCTAATCTAGAGGGACCTACATCGAGGGACCGGAGGACGCCCTGGACCTGGACGCCAGGGATCTTTGAGAACCAGGAAGCAGCCAGGTTTCTGTTGACGAGCAGCTCTAAGTTGATTGGTTGAAGGATCCCGATGTCTGGCTGAGAGGAGTCTTGCTTCAGAATGGTTCTGCAAATACAGCCACATTTACTGAGCATCCTCTGCTGCCTGCTCCGTCTGCACCAAGTTCTAACTCCGTGAGCCCAAAACCCTCCGGAGGTCTGACAGCATAATAACAAACATCCACATCTGCTAATGTGAGGATTCACGTGGTTCAGTTGGAGAAATCAACCAAATCAAAGCTACTTTACTGAACACATATGTTTTAAATCATCTCCAACAGTAAAGTTTAGGCTTCATATGTGCTGGTAGAGTCCCAGTCTGATGTCATGCTCTTAGATAATAAACACATCAAGCAGGTTGAAGCTGTTATCATCCATCCATCATATCAACTGAATACCTCTGGAGTAAACTAAGACACAAAGAACTCCTGCCTCCAGCCTGGTCCTGAAGGTTCTCTAGGGGGAACCTTGTTGTAAAGCTGCAGTAGAACGCTGTCTGAATGTAGTACTAGAGGGTACATGTAGTACTAGAGGGTAAATGTAGTACTAGAGGGTAAATGTAGTATTAGAGGGTAAATGTAGTATTACAGGGTAAATGTAGTACTAGAGGGTAAACGTAGTATTAGAGGGTAAATGTAGTACTAGAGGGTAAATGTAGTATTAGAGGGTAAATGTAGTACTAGAGGGTAAATGTAGTACTAGAGGGTAAATGTAGTATTAGAGGGTAAATGTAGTACTAGAGGGTAAATGTAGTACTAGAGGGTAAACGTAGTACTAGAGGGTAAATGTAGTACTAGAGGGTAAACGTAGTACTAGAGGGTAAATGTAGTACTAGAGGGTAAACGTAGTACTAGAGGGTAAATGTAGTATTAGAGGGTAAACGTAGTATTAGAGGGTAAATGTAGTACTAGAGGGTAAAGTGAGGGTAAATGTAGTACTAGAGGGTAAATGTAGTATTAGAGGGTAAATGTAGTACTAGAGGGTAATGTAGTACTAGAGGGTAAATGTAGTACTAGAGGGTAAATGTAGTATAGAGGGTAAAGTAGTAGTAGTACTAGAGGGTAAATGTAGTATTAGAGGGTAAATGTAGTACTAGAGGGTAAATGTAGTATTAGAGGGTAAATGTAGTACTAGAGGGTAAATGTAGTACTAGAGGGTAAACGTAGTACTAGAGGGTACATGTAGTATTAGAGGGTAAATGTAGTATTAGAGGGTAAATGTAGTACTAGAGGGTAAATGTAGTACTAGAGGGTAAATGTAGTATTAGAGGGTAAATGTAGTACTAGAGGGTAAATGTAGTACTAGAGGGTAAACTAGTAGTAGTACTAGAGGGTAAATGTAGTACTAGAGGGTAAATGTAGTACTAGAGGGTAAATGTAGTACTAGAGGGTAAATGTAGTACTAGAGGGTACATGTAGTACTAGAGGGTAAATGTAGTACTAGAGGGTAAATGTAGTATTAGAGGGTAAATGTAGTACTAGAGGGTAAACGTAGTACTAGAGGGTACATGTAGTACTAGAGGGTAAATGTAGTATTACAGGTCAGGATGTACTGAGGCTCCATCAGTCCCAACACAGAGGAAATCTGCTCTCCGCCACAGCGATCAGCTGCAGTTTCCCTCCCTGACATCTCTCTTTGGCGGCCCGTTCTGATTGGTCTGCTGCACCACGCTGTCATTCTGCTATCGGGGAAAAACCTCTGGCCTGTTTGTATTTCTATAAGCCAATCACAGTTGTTGTGGGCGGAGCTATGCAAACGATGCAGCTTCAGTGCTCGTTCAAACAGTGACGGTGGAAACGTTTCAATGGAGACAAGAACTTTCATTAAAACTGACGATCAACCAGCCTCACTGCAGGATCCAAAGCCTTTTCAGTGTGTAGGCTGCTGCTTGGAGGTTGTTTAGCAAAGAAAACGCAACATGCTGACAGCAGAAGGAAGAACAAGGCTGACTGACTGCGTCCAGTGACAGGCTTACATCTGCATCCTACATCCAGGGAGTCGGACTACTTTCTCTGGGATCTTTCTGTCGCTGCCTTGAGGAAACCCGTCCTGTTAAAGTTTCCTCTGGTGTGTTGCTTCAGTGCAGCTGCTGCCTGAGTGAACTCACTGTGTTGAGTTTTACTTTTCAGGCATCAAACTGGTGTACTGATGCAGCTGTGGTACCAACATCGGTCCAAACACTGCAGATGTTGCAGTGGCTGATGGACTGCTTTCATTCTCTGTTTTCTTTTTTTTTAAAGATTTATTTTTGGCCTTTATTAGATAGGACAGTGGATAGAATCGGAAACGGGAGAGAGTAGGGAAGGACATGCGGTAAACGCCCGAGGTTGGAGTCGAACCCGGGACTGCCACTACGCCTCTGCACTTGGGTCACGCGACATAACCATTAGGCTATCAGGGCGGCCCCATTCTCTGGTTTAAAAGATGTCCACACTGCAGATGTTTCAGCAGCATCCTATCACACAGCATGCTCTGCTTCCACACTGTAGTCCGTTAGGTGGCAGGAACACACCTTTTAGCTGGTTTGCCAAACGCCAATCAAACCAGAGGAAGAAGAAGAAGAAGAATGGTGCCCTTCCTTTACAACATGTGTGACAGTGGATGTAAATAAGGGATCAAGCTGAGGGCAGTCCTCAGTAAAGCCAACACTGATCAGCCAAACATCTTGATCGGCCCTGACCCAGACACCCTGCTCACATCCACTAGTTCATATCTACCTGGAGAGTTTCAGCTGCGTCAGCCGGACATCCATCTTCTCCACGACAGCCGGCAGAGGGAAACCTTCAGCCGGCATCAGAGAGAAGCTGTTTCCCACCGTGATCAGACCCAGATCCACCACCACGGCGTTACGGGAGGTGGCAGACTGGGGGATGACGATGAGCGGAGCCTTCAGCTTGACGTCCATGGACAGACGGAAACTCTTCTGGGCAAAGTCTCGAACGCTGGACGCCGCCTTTTCGGCCGCCTGAGCCGTTGCAGCGCTCAGAGCTTCTTTAGCCGTCTGGAAGTTGTCGACAAATGTCTGAAGGACAAAACCAATCAGGAGTGAGATGACAGACAGCTCACAGTCACATGACTTACAGAGACGCCATGAAGGAGCAAGTCAGAGGAGCCAATGTGAGGCGTTCACTGCCTGCACCGAGCTTACAGGTTCATTTCTGTTTGGTAAACCTTCCCAGGGATCATATGAACCTCACACTGATGACAGTCACTGAGGTGCATTTACACATCAGCTGCCAGCCAAATCCACAATTTAAACACTTCGACAGGAAACGAGTTTCAAGTTCTGATGTTTAATATTGTAATCATGTTTCTGAATGTATTTGGAGCCGAATGTAGGGATAAGATTTGCCCAAAGGTTCATATAATGACATCGGACATTTACGAAACAACAATGAAGGTGGAACCGTTTGAAGGGAGTGAGGTCACACAGGCAGAGGTCATGTGACTGACGGGGCGTGGCAGTGAGGGGTTAATGATGACAGCAGAGTGAGTTGCATAGCACATATGGAGGAAGTGAGCTCTGATTACTGTCACATGTTGTGCATGAGAAGCAGTCCTTCATCGTCTGACTCAGACAAACCTTCGGTCTACTGGGTTTCTACTTGTTTCAAACCTGCAGCTTGTTTTCTGCCATTTTAGTAAAGATGTCCCTGTCATTTATTAATGACGACTTAAAGAACAACTGCAAAAGGAAACGTGCTCACAGACGACGACTCTTCTGGATTCTTGACTGTCAGTGTGGCGGCAGAATTCTTTACTTCTGAGAAGCGCTAACATCGTGCTGCTGGGACTTGCCTTCATACCTTCATACTACAGAAATACAGAGTGTGGATGCATCTTAAAGACATCCAGCGAGCTGCAATCAATCAATATAAACTGATGCAATAATTACATAGCTAGTAAATTAAAGCAGACCAACGTCAACACTGAATGCAACATCAGGCTAACAGTGGACGTAGGGCTGGAGCTGACTTTAATAAAGAGTGAAACTACTGCAGACACTGATGTAGTGTTCAGTACTGAATCACTACATAACCTCCTGTCTGAGCTATGAGTCCAAACGTGATCAGAACACTGCTAGATCACAACAAACACGAAGCTCCGCCTCCAAACAAATCTGTAAACACACCAAACTGACGCCTCGTCTGTTTCCACGTGGCCTTAAAGGCTTCTTCTGTGTTTCCCTCATTTCAGTCTGGTCTTCATGTAGAGTTAACTCTCCCATCACCTGTATTCTGTTCTACAAACTCTCCCCGTTGGTGAGTTCAGGGACGATCTGACATGTCAGCCTCAGCTGCTACGTCTATATTTCCTAAAGCTAAATGTCGGGTCCTTCACTAACAGTGTGACGGTAGAGTTCTGACGGCTGAAGCTACATCTCCATCAGTCTGAACCGTTTCACTGTGAAACATGAAGCGGCTCTGATGTTCGTAAACGTGCTTCGTTCAGTTGCTCGTCTTTGTTTCTCCCTTTGAATCAAGCGGTCGGATTAGCCCGAGTCTACGACCGCCGACCAGACGAGGACCTGAAACCAGATGGTGTTTAAGGTGGACTGAGGGTGCAGGGGTGTCACTGAGTGAAGCTAAAGCAGAAGGTTTGATGCAGTTCAGAGCTGCATGCTGGACGCTGTACCTCATCAGCAGACGCATACTGAAAGCTAAAAGAAGCCTGGAAGAACAGAACACATTAACAAAACGTGAAACATGAGAGACAAGAAACTGCAGAGAACAACATGCAACAGGTAACACAACATGTCATATTTCACTGCAAAGAACAAACAGCTACACACACCACGGCTGGATGTTTCGTTTGTCAGACAGAAACTTTGATGAGGTTTAATAATCTGAAAGGTTTTCTTAGAGTGAAGCTTCAGTTCAAAATCTACTGTGATAGATTTATGTGATAAAGCTTTACCATACGAAACACCATCAAAGTTTTAACTTTTAGAGTTGACTATCCTGAACTAAAATAACATCCGTAACACAATTGTTGTGGCTAGTCTGAATTTCTGGGACTCTGCTCATGTCAGGAGCAATGGCGGCTGCTTTGGTGGATCATATGATTACAACAAGAAACAGAGACTTGTGGTTACATTTCCTAGAGCCTGGTCCTCGGGCTGCTCTGACGGCATCATGTGCCGAGGACAGGAGGCAGAGGACGACCGACTGATGGACGCTCAGAGGACGACAGACTGATGGACGCTCAGAGGACGACGACAGACTGACGGACGCTCAGAGGACGACGACAGACTGATGGACGCTCAGAGGACGACGACAGACTGACGGACGCTCAGAGGACGACGACAGACTGATGGACGCTCAGAGGACGACAGTCTGATGGACGCTCAGAGGACGACGACAGACTGATGGACGCTCAGAGGACGACAGACTGATGGACGCTCAGAGGACGACCGACTGATGGACGCTCAGAGGACGACGACAGACTGATGGACGCTCAGAGGACGACAACAGACTGATGGACGCTCAGAGGACGACAGACTGATGGACGCTCAGAGGACGACCGACTGATGGACGCTCAGAGGACGACAGACTGATGGACGCTCAGAGGACGACCGACTGATGGACGCTCAGAGGACGACGACAGACTGATGGACGCTCAGAGGACGACAACAGACTGATGGACGCTCAGAGGACGACGACAGACTGATGGACGCTCAGAGGACGACGACAGACTGATGGACGCTCAGAGGACGACAGACTGATGGACGCTCAGAGGACGACGACAGACTGATGGACGCTCAGAGGACGACGACAGACTGACGGACGCTCAGAGGACGACAGTCTGATGGACGCTCAGAGGACGACGACAGACTGACGGACGCTCAGAGGACGACAACAGACTGATGGACGCTCAGAGGACGACGACAGACTGATGGACGCTCAGAGGACGACTGACTGATGGACGCTCAGAGGACGACGACAGACTGATGGACGCTCAGAGGACGACAGACTGATGGACACTCAGAGGACGACGACAGACTGACGGACGCTCAGAGGACGACAGTCTGATGGACGCTCAGAGGACGACGACAGACTGACGGACGCTCATAGGACGACAACAGACTGATGGACGCTCAGAGGACGACGACAGACTGATGGACGCTCAGAGGACGACGACAGACTGATGGACGCTCAGAGGACGACGACAGACTGATGGACGCTCAGAGGACGATGAAAGACTGATGGACGCTCAGAGGACGACAGACTGATGGGCGCTCGGAGGGGACGACGAAGACTGATGGGCGCTAAGAGGGACGACAACGAGACTGATGGACGCTCAGAGGACGACGACAGACGAACTGATGGGCGCTCAGAGGACGGCGACAGACTGATGGGCGCTCAGAGAGACGACGGAGACTGATGGACGCTCAGAGGACGACTGACTGACTGATGGGCGCTCAGAGGGCGACTGACTGACGGGCGCTCAGAGGCGACGCTGGCTGACGGACTGACGGCGACAGACAGGCAGAGGACGAGCTGACGACTGACTGACGGACGCTCAGAGGACGACGACTGACTGACGGACGCTCAGAGGACGACTGACTGACGGACGCTCAGAGGACGACTGACTGACTGACGGACGCTCAGAGGACGACTGACTGATGGACGCTCAGAGGACGACTGACTGACGGACACTCAGAGGACGACTGACTGACTGACTGACTGACGGACACTCAGAGGATGACTGACTGATGGACACTCAGAGGACGACTGACTGACTGACGGACGCTCAGAGGACGACTGACTGACTGACGGACGCTCAGAGGACGACAGACTGACTGACGGACGCTCAGAGGACAACAGACTGACTGACGGACGCTCAGAGGACGACTGACTGACGGACGCTCAGAGGACGACAGACTGACGGACGCTCAGAGGACGACAGACTGACTGACGGACGCTCAGAGGACGACAGACTGACGGACGCTCAGAGGACGACAGACTGACTGACGGACACTCAGAGGACGACTGACTGACGGACGCTCAGAGGACGACAGACTGACGGACGCTCAGAGGACGACAGACTGACGGACACTCAGAGGACGACTGACTGATGGACGCTCAGAGGACGACTGACTGACGGATGGACGCTCAGAGGACGACGACTGACTGACGGATGGACGCTCAGAGGACGACTGACTGACGGATGGACGCTCAGAGGACGACGACAGACTGACGGACACTCAGAGGACAACAGACTGACTGACGGACACTCAGAGGACGACTGACTGACGGACGCTCAGAGGACGACTGACTGACGGACGCTCAGAGGACGACGACAGATTGATGGACGCTCAGAGGACGACGACAGACTGATGGACACTCAGAGGACGACTGACTGATGGACGCTCAGAGGACGACGACAGATTGATGGACACTCAGAGGACGACGACAGATTGATGGACGCTCAGAGGACGACAAACTGACGGACGCTCAGAGGACGACAGACTGACGGACGCTCAGAGGACGACGACAGACTGATGGACGCTCAGAGGACGACTGACTGACGGACGCTCAGAGGACGACAGACTTATGGACGCTCAGAGGACGACTGACTGACTGACGGACGCTGAGAGGACGACTGACTGACGGACGCTCATAGGACGACTGACTGACTGACGGACGCTCAGAGGACGACGACAGACTGACAGACGGACGCTCAGAGGACGACTGACTGACGGATGGACGCTCAGAGGACGACTGACTGATGGACGCTCAGAGGACGACTGACTGACGGACGCTCAGAGGATGACAGACTGACTGACGGACACTCAGAGGACGACTGACTGACGGACGCTCAGAGGACGACAGACTGACGGACGCTCAGAGGACGACAGACTGACGGACACTCAGAGGACGACTGACTGATGGACGCTCAGAGGACGACTGACTGACGGATGGACGCTCAGAGGACGACGACTGACTGACGGATGGACGCTCAGAGGACGACTGACTGACGGATGGACGCTCAGAGGACGACGACAGACTGACGGACACTCAGAGGACAACAGACTGACTGACGGACACTCAGAGGACGACTGACTGACGGACGCTCAGAGGACGACTGACTGACGGACGCTCAGAGGACGACGACAGATTGATGGACGCTCAGAGGACGACGACAGACTGATGGACACTCAGAGGACGACTGACTGATGGACGCTCAGAGGACGACGACAGATTGATGGACGCTCAGAGGACGACGACAGATTGATGGACGCTCAGAGGACGACAAACTGACGGACGCTCAGAGGACGACAGACTGACGGACGCTCAGAGGACGACGACAGACTGATGGACGCTCAGAGGACGACTGACTGACGGACGCTCAGAGGACGACAGACTTATGGACGCTCAGAGGACGACTGACTGACTGACGGACGCTGAGAGGACGACTGACTGACGGACGCTCATAGGACGACTGACTGACTGACGGACGCTCAGAGGACGACGACAGACTGACAGACGGACGCTCAGAGGACGACTGACTGACGGATGGACGCTCAGAGGACGACTGACTGACGGACGCTCAGAGGACGACTGACTGACGGACGCTCAGAGGATGACAGACTGACTGACGGACGCTCAGAGGACGACTGACTGATGGACGCTCAGAGGACAACAGACTGACTGACGGACGCTCAGAGGATGACAGACTGACGGACGCTCAGAGGACGACGACAGACTGACGGACGCTCAGAGGACGACAGACTGACTGACGCTCAGAGGACGACGATAGACTGATGGACGCTCAGAGGACGACGACAGATTGATGGACGCTCAGAGGACGACAGACTGACGGACGCTCAGAGGACGACAGACTGATGGACGCTCAGAGGACGACAGACTGACGGACGCTCAGAGGATGACGGACTGACGGACGCTCAGAGGACGACAGACTGATGGACGCTCAGAGGACGACGACAGACTGATGGACGCTCAGAGGACGACTGACTGACTGACGGACGCTCAGAGGACGACTGACTGACGGACGCTCAGAGGACGACAGACTTATGGACGCTCAGAGGACGACTGACTGACTGACGGACACTCAGAGGACGACAACAGACTGATGGACGCTCAGAGGACGACTGACTGACGGACGCTCAGAGGACGACAGACTTATTGACGCTCAGAGGATGACTGACTGACTGACGGACGCTCAGAGGACGACTGACTGATGGACGCTCAGAGGACGACAGACTGACTGACGGACGCTCAGAGGACGACTGACTGACGGACGCTCAGAGGACGACTGACTGACGGACACTCAGAGGACGACTGACTGACTGACGGACGCTCAGAGGACGACGACAGACTGATGGACGCTCAGAGGACGACTGACTGACGGACGCTCAGAGGACGACAGACTTATGGACGCTCAGAGGACGACTGACTGACTGACGGACGCTGAGAGGACGACTGACTGACGGACGCTCATAGGACGACTGACTGACTGACGGACGCTCAGAGGACGACGACAGACTGACAGACGGACGCTCAGAGGACGACTGACTGACGGATGGACGCTCAGAGGACGACTGACTGACGGACGCTCAGAGGACGACTGACTGACGGACGCTCAGAGGATGACAGACTGACTGACGGACGCTCAGAGGACGACTGACTGATGGACGCTCAGAGGACAACAGACTGACTGACGGACGCTCAGAGGATGACAGACTGACGGACGCTCAGAGGACGACGACAGACTGACGGACGCTCAGAGGACGACAGACTGACTGACGCTCAGAGGACGACGACAGACTGATGGACGCTCAGAGGACGACGACAGATTGATGGACGCTCAGAGGACGACAGACTGACGGACGCTCAGAGGACGACAGACTGATGGACGCTCAGAGGACGACAGACTGACGGACGCTCAGAGGATGACAGACTGACTGACGCTCAGAGGACGACGACAGACTGATGGACGCTCAGAGGACGACGACAGATTGATGGGCGCTCAGAGGACGACAGACTGACGGACGCTCAGAGGACGACGACAGACTGATGGACGCTCAGAGGACGACAGACTGACTGACGGACGCTCAGAGGACGACAGACTGACGGACGCTCAGAGGACGACAGACTGATGGACGCTCAGAGGATGACAGACTGACGGACGCTCAGAGGACGACAGACTGATGGACGCTCAGAGGACGACGACAGACTGATGGACGCTCAGAGGACGACTGACTGACTGACGGACGCTCAGAGGACGACTGACTGACGGACGCTCAGAGGACGACAGACTTATGGACGCTCAGAGGACGACTGACTGACTGACGGACACTCAGAGGACGACAACAGACTGATGGACGCTCAGAGGACGACTGACTGACGGACGCTCAGAGGACGACAGACTTATTGACGCTCAGAGGATGACTGACTGACTGACGGACGCTCAGAGGACGACTGACTGATGGACGCTCAGAGGACGACTGACTGACTGACGGACGCTCAGAGGACGACGACAGACTGACGGACGCTCAGAGGACGACGACAGACTGACGGACGCTCAGAGGACGACAGATTGATGGACGCTCAGAGGACGACTGACTGACGGACACTCAGAGGATGACTGACTGACTGACGGACGCTGAGAGGACGACTGACTGACTGATGGACGCTCAGAGGACGACTGACTGACTGATGGACACTCAGAGGACGACTGACTGACTGATGGACACTCAGAGGACGACTGACTGACTGACGGACACTCAGAGGACGACTGACTGACGGACACTCAGAGGACGACGACAGACTGACGGACGCTCAGAGGACGACTGACTGACTGACGGAAGCTCAGAGGACGACTGACTGATGGACACTCAGAGGACGACTGACTGACTGACGGACGCTCAGAGGACGACTGACTGATGGACACTCAGAGGACGACTGACTGACTGACGGACGCTCAGAGGACGACTGACTGATGGACACTCAGAGGACGACAGACTGACGGACGCTCAGAGGACGACAGACTGACTGACGGACACTCAGAGGACGACTGACTGACGGACGCTCAGAGGACGACTGACTGACTGACGGACGCTCAGAGGACGACTGACTGATGGACACTCAGAGGACGACTGACTGACGGACACTCAGAGGACGACTGACTGATGGACACTCAGAGGACGACTGACTGACTGACGGACGCTCAGAGGACGACTGACTGATGGACACTCAGAGGACGACTGACTGACTGACGGACGCTCAGAGGACGACTGACTGATGGACACTCAGAGGACGACAGACTGACGGACGCTCAGAGGACGACAGACTGACTGATGGACACTCAGAGGACGACTGACTGACTGACGGACGCTCAGAGGACGACAGACTGACTGACGGACGCTCAGAGGACGACTGACTGATGGACACTCAGAGGACGACTGACTGACTGACGGACGCTCAGAGGACGACTGACTGACGGACGCTCAGAGGAGGCGCCTGATTGTGCAGCAGGACAGCAAACCCAATCAACCAGACAGAATCAGACCAAACACAGCCAGAGGTCTGTACTACAAATCAAGGTCAAGGAGGTCACTTGATGTTTAACTGTGGGTTTTTAGGACCACAACTGTGGCTCACATTTTACCATGGCTACCGAGGTTCATCGCCATGGTAACTGATGCTGAACTCCTGATCTGCTCTGCAGCAGGTGATTTTAAATAATAGATCACGTATTAAAGCACCATCTACTGACCAGTCACTTTAGAAAATGTCACCACCACTCCTGGAAGATCCTGTGATCGTGAGAGACTCTCTGATACAGGAACAGTTTCTACAGCTACAACGGATTTCAGAACCATTTCACCATCCTGTAGTGTTTTCAATAGCAACGAACACTGATCAGCCTCAACAGTAAAACCATTGACAGGTGAAGTGAAAACACCAACACCGGTATCGTTGTCGCTGCAGGAACCTGCTGACTTACTTTTGTTCAGCAGCAGTCTTCTCTCTAACACCATCATCAACAACAAAGTTCTCCATATATTTTAACATAACAATCCTCCTTTGTTCTGTTTCCTGCGTAGAACTGAAGCTCCTGTTTGTTTTGGTCACTCTGGAAACGACTGATCCTGTTGTCAGTGCAGGTTCTCAGTGGTCCAGGTCGAGGTGACGCTAGGAGCTTCAGCAGAAAGCAGCTGGACGTCTCTTTTATCTTCTCGAAGACTGAACTGAACTGGTAAATGGTCTGGACTTACACAGCACATCTGAATCTTAGCTGGGTTCTACAAAGTGCTTTACAATGTGTTTCTCATTCACCCGTTCACTCCTGCCACCAGGAGTAACCTGGGGTTCAGCGCTTTGCCCAACAACAACTTTGGTCCACGGAGGGCCGGGATGGAACCGCCAACCATCTAATTAGTGGACAGCCCACTGTACCAAATGACTTAAAAACCTTACACAGGCGTCCAGTAGCTTTTAACTGAAGCTCCTAGAAATGAACTGAATAGAACTGAAGACTCTAGAAGCGGTAACAGACACCACAGGAAACATTCAAAGGTCTGGTGTGCATGTCCTGACAAGCCACAGCTGCTCTGGAAGCAGAAGGGGGACCTGCAGAACATCAGGAAGGTGGTCTGAACGTTGTGGCTGATGACTGTAATCCTGAAACAAAGACTGACGAGGCTTTAAACCCTGTACTTCAACAAAAAGACTTTCTGGGTGAGTGGAACCGGGTCTGCAGTACAGAACTCTGGACGTCCAGCAGCTCAGAGGAAACACTGACGTACTTTGGAGTTTTACTGCCTGCTGCATAAACTAATCAGGGTCTTTGAAAGTATCCTCCTGTTCTAAATGTGGATGGAACGTATATTCACTATGAGGCATATACGATGTGACCAGCGTAGACGTGAGGAAGTTGTGCAGGTTTGTGCTTGATGTGTGGACATACTGTAGACACGTGTTAAAGTTTACATGAATATGAACACATGTGTGCATATATGTAGCTCCTGACCAGCAGAGACATGAGGAACTTGTGCAGGTAGACGATCTGGATGCAGCCCAGACGCATCGTGACCTTCCCGTCCACCTTCGACACATCGCTGTAGCCCTCCCCCTCCGTTGCCCCCGGAAACAGGGAGAGTCTGAAGCTGAACACCTCCTCACCCACGATGGACACCGCCTGACAGGAAGAGGAGGGAGGCAGGTCAACAACATCTCATGGAGCTCGAAAACAAAAGTCATCTAAACCTGCTGCTAAAGAGTTTGTCCTGACTGACGTTTGTACCGCTGAAGCTCTGTGGAAGAAATGTAATGGAGGCAGCTGACAGACACGTCCATCATCAAACTGCTGTTGGCGCTCTGAGACTCAACAACAGAAACCAGAACTCACTACATATGGAGGAATCTGATCAGGAGTCTTGAAGCATGATGGACAGACATTCTGATCAGGGATGTCCCGATTTGATCTCACAGATCAGGATCACAGCCGTCTTTACCTGATCAGTGCTGAACCTATTGAACCTATAAGCCTGATTCTATGTCCACGTCTGCGTCACACTGGTGCAGTAAAGGAAGAGTAAAGTCCTTCTTTTCATACATGTGTCATTTGGCAAACCAGCTGGAGGTTTCTGTCAGCTACTGGATGAGGTGTAGAAGGAAAGCAGTCTGTGGCAGGATGCAGCTAAATGTCTGCAGCACACAGAGAGTCCACTCAGGGATCTGAGTAAAGGCTGCAGAAACAAACAGATCACAGACAGGGAGACGGAGTTCATGGCTTTGATGAGCAGCTTATCGCTGTGGGAGAGAACACAGGATTTCTCTGTGTGATGGAGCTTGTGGAGCCTCAATACATCCCACTGTAATAATAACACTACATTATTAACAGGGTTAGGGCTACACTAACATTTACCCTCTAACAACATACTTCAGTGTCCTACCAGAGCTTTACTGCAGACTTCCTGACCAGGAACCTTGTAGCAAAGCTCTGGTACGTAATGTTTTGTAGCCTTGCAGGGCTCGTTGGCATTATCATGGAAGATGGTAGCAGATTGGCACAGAGAGGAATACATAGTTCTACTGTCTAACTGTGGAAATACCTTTCTGTGGATGGTGTTGGGGTTGACGTCGGTGACCACGATGTCTCGGAGTCGAGCGAACACCTCCGTCTCCTTCGCCTGCACCAAGACTGAGGCATCAATTCCTGCGGGGAGGACATCGCTGTGATTCCTGAGCTAAACCGTCGGCATGTTTTCAGTCCTCAGCTACCAGGGTTCGTGTTCCTACCTTGGACTCTGATGTCAGCGATGCTGCGGCGGTCGTCACTGACCTCCACGTGGAAACAGCCCAACATGGCAAACAACTTGAAGCTGTAGACGCTGCCGTCTTTAGCTCCTCTGGACACTGCAGAGGGTCACAGACACACCTGTCAGATACAGAACAGACACACCTGTGTGCAGACAGTCGGGACTCACCTGTCCGGCCCTGGCCATCCTTCTCCACCTGTTTTTTGGACTCTCTGTCTCGGGCGGCGCCAAGCTGTGGCGGCATGGCGTTGTTCAGGAAGTTGATCGTTGACAGCAGAGCTTTGGTGTGAAGGAGGAAATCCAGAGAAGAGAACTCCACCTGAAACAGCAACAGGTACACACCTGTGAACACCTGACAGCTGCTGATGGGAAACATGCTGCCAATGAGCAGCACATGTAGAAGGTATGTTAAAATCTCAAGGTGAAAGATAAATGTTCTGCCCTTCTTTGGCTCCTTTCTACCTTCGTGGTACTCAAAGTGCTTTACAACTCGTTTCCTAACCCTGAACTCTCTCTGGATGTTTCCCTGTTGGTCACAGCTGGGTCAGTCCTGGAGGACCAGGACCAGAACCAGGAGGAGGAAGGTTCATCACTTTGAAGAATGATGAATGATTTTAAGTTCAGATTGGTTAATTTTCCTGATGGAAACGTCACAGATGATCAGTTCAGGACACGTTTCAATCCTTGTCCTTGGCTTTCAGCTTATGAAGCACTGCAGCTGGACTGATGTGAATCTTCTATTCAACACCTGATACTTCGTTAGATATTTAAAGCTTTCATGTCATTTTAGTGTAAAAGAGGACAAGCATTGATCCTGCTGCGACTGCTGGTTGGAAATCAGATCTGTAGAGTCAACAAATCTCAGAGAGGCACATTTGTAGTCCATAGTAAAGGACGGACATCATTGTATTGGCTACGATAACTCATCAATGTCTCCAGCTAGTTTTAGAACTGCAGAGTGTCAGTTTATAACCAGCCTCCTCCACCCACCTTCAGTGTCTGCTCAGTGTTGTCGAACAGAGTCTGGAAGCTGGGACTGCTGGGGTCGGCCTGCACACACAGAAACATGTTGTAGCTCAGTATCCTCAGAGTTCATGTGTGTGGTGGTTCGAGAACGTTGTTTTTACACAGATACGACACAGTGGTACAGTGTTACTCGTCACTCCTTAAACCCCTCCCATCACTACATAACCCCTCCCATAACAACTTAAGCCCTTCCCAACATCTTTAGCCCCTCCCACAACTACACAAACTCCACCCACCACCTCTAAACTCCTCCCATCTCACCCCCTCCTCACTGTCTATCATCTGTTTCTATAGCATCGTGTCAATTGTTGCTGAAATGATTATTATTACTTCTTTAGATCTTCTTGTTCAGCAGTCTGATCTAAATGTAGAAATGAGTCTTGCTGGAGCCAGACGTGGTGTAAAACTACACATATCTCCTACATCGTATATCTCCTCCCCTCTTCTACCAACCAATGAAGCTGCAGTTCACATCGGCATCTGTCCATACAGGACATTACATCACCTCACTTACTCAGCTTGTCCTGCTGGACATCTGTGTCAAATACTGTCATAAATAGTGGATGAATTCTTGAGGTGTGACGGTGGACAGGTGAGTGTGTTTGGACTCACCTTGATAAACTCCACCTTCAGCAGGTTGGAGCCCTGCTGCTCTGAGGAGCTGATCAGGTGGAGAGGTTTCCTGCCATCTGAAACGCAGATTAAAAGCACTTTAACACAGAGTAGGACTACTACGTCACAGAGTACCTGAGCAGGTGAGGAATCAGTACGTCTCCTGGAAACATCTCCTACATCCACCAGTCAGCCACATCGTTAAAACCACCAGACCAACACTGTACGAGTTCCTTTGTGATGAAACAGCAGTGACCCGTTGGGCCATCAGACCTCTGAGCTTCCAGCGGGTTCTGGCACCGGGACACTGGCAGTGGATCCCCTTGGACCTGTGGGTTGTGAGGTGGGACCTCCTTGGATCAGTTTTCCTTGTGATATCATAGATGCTTGATCCAGCTGAGATCTGGGAAGTCTGGAGGCCAGATCAACACCTTGGGTTCTTCATCGTGTTCTTTGAGACATTACTGAGCAGTGCTTGCAGACTGGTGGGGACAACTGTCTGTCAAGGAAGGCAGTTTTCACAAAACAGTGTAAAGAGTCTGCAGCAGCTCTCAAAGGCCTTCACAGAAATGTTGTGGATGCCTTTGAGTCTGGTAGAGGAGTTCAGAAGATCTCCAAGTTACCTCAAATTAACCATTCCCCTGCAGGAAAATCATCTGCAAGTGGTGCAAATTTCCAGGCCTGACCGTCCAGCAGCCTCAGCCACAGAGACATGAGAAGAGCCACCAAGAAGGCCAAACTCTAATCCCGGATCTGCAGGAGAATGCAGCTGTTGGTATCAAAGTGCACCATGTCAAAGAAAGGAAGGTGAATCAGAAGCAGACCTTCAGCCTTCAAGGTCAACGACGCGAACAGATCCATCACAGAAAGTCTTACAAAGAAGAAATGGGGGTTGTGGAACCAACACAAAGTCGAGATTTAACCAGTTGAAGTGTTGTAGAGGATCTAAAACAGGCAGAACATGCAAGAAAACCCTCAAACATGATGTCAGACATCTGCTGAAGAGGGCGACACAAACCTCTGAGGGGGGATTTACTGTTTCCACTGGAGGACATGACGCTGACGTGTTTCTAGCTTTCAATGCATTGTCAGCCTTCCTTCGTATGTATAAAAGTACAACCCATCGTTAGACAGGAAGTCAGTCTCCATCACTGTTCCTCAGGTTTCCTACCAGTGGTCATTCAATGGGTCTGCCCACAGACAGGACCCTGTTTTAAACCTGAACGCAGCCTCTTCAGTTCTGAACCAGCTGTGATCATTTAGGACTTTAACTGATCAACGTCCACCAACCCGAACCCAATCAGATTTAAAGTTTACATCGTGACGTAAACAGCTTGGTGCTAAACATTTAAATGTTACCTGGCACGTCGCAGTAGTCCAGTGTGACTCGTCGCAGGTACGAGGTGACGCTCAGGTCAAAGCTCCGCCTCTTCCCTTCAGCTCCCAGCTGACAGATGCTGAAGGACAGGACGGTCTTCTCCTGGTCCACCTGCCGGGTCAGCTCCACCAGCACCTGAACACACCGAGGTTCTGTTTGACTCCTCCCACCCTGAGTCACATGATGCTCCAATGATGTGAGGCTACAAAAAACAGACAAACCTCTCTGACTTCAAACTTGAAGTGGACGTCGGTGAGCTCCTCCAGAGTCGAGCGCTGGTGCTCCTCATCTGTTGACTTCTCACTGGTGTCTTCATCTGAATCTGGAGTGTAGTACATCACAGTACATCACAGTACATCATAGTACATCATAGTACATCACAGTACATCACAGTACATCATAGTACATCATAGTACATCATAGTACATCACAGTGCATCATAGTACATCATAGTAGAGTACAGTGCAGTACACTGTTCCGATGGGATTAAACATACATACACGATTAATCAAAGTCATTTTGTGATTCTTCGTTTCGTACCAAAACCCTTTGTGATGTTTAACAAACCAACGCTGTTCCAAAGCTGTTCAGAAGCAGGAACACTGACCTGTCTCCATGGTGTCAAGGAGGGCGGGGGGAAGGCTGAGAGGTCGTGGTCTGGGCTCCGCCAAGGGCAGCACCTGTAGGAAGAAACGTCCAAATGTGGTCACGTCTGTACGGAGCTTCAGTCCCACTCCTCAAAGGTCTTCCTGAAACTCCAACACTGCTGCTCCTGCTCCTCTACATACTTTTATTCTTAGTTTTACTTCTAAGGTTCTAATTTTTCCCCTTCGCTCCCACCAACATCTCGAGTCCGACAGGTCTTCATGTCGGGCCGACAGCAGACCAGACTGTACCAAGCGTACCTTCTCTGTGGGGGTGGAGGGGGAGGAGCCCATGTTGGGCATCGGGATGCTGTCGACCAGCTCCAGAACGTTCTGGATCTTCTGGTCTGAGATCTTAATGTGCATCAGTGGCAGCTCGCCCGACACCTTGAACCTGAAACACCAACCGACAGCTATTCAGGTAAAGTCCACAGGTGAGTTGGCAGCAACACTGGACACCTGTCCACAGGTGAGTCCTACCTGGGCATCCTGGCATCCTTGTCCACCATACACTTGGCCAGGTGCAGAGTGAAGTCCATCGGCTGCAGGATGTGTTGGACGGATGAACCCTGCAGCCGAGCCGACTTCCAGGCCTCACCTGGAGACAGTTCACCTGATTTAGGAAAACACTGACACACACCTGTTGTGTAGCTGTGCAGTCGTGTGTTGTTTGTTGTGTATTTGTGTAGTTGTGTATTGTGTGGTTGTGTATTGTGTGGTTGTGTAGTTGTGTAGTTGTGTATTGTGTGGTTGTGTAGTTGTGTAGTTGTGTATTGTGTGGTTGTGTATTGTGTGGTTGTGTATTTGTGTAGTTGTGTATTGTGTGGTCGTGTAGTTGTGTAGTTGTGTATTGTGTGGTTGTGTATTGTGTAGTTGTGTATTTGTGTATTTGTGTAGTTGTGTATTGTGTAGTTGTGTATTTGTGTGGTTGTGTATTGTGTGGTTGTGTAGTTGTGTGGTTGTGTAGTTGTGTGGTTGTGTATTTGTGTAGTTGTGTATTGTGTGGTTGTGTATTGTGTGGTTGTGTATTTGTGTAGTTGTGTATTGTGTGGTCGTGTAGTTGTGTATTTGTGTAGTTGTGTATTTGTGTAGTTGTGTATTGTGTGGTTGTGTATTGTGTGGTTGTGTATTTGTGTAGTTGTGTATTTGTGTAGTTGTGTAGTTTTGTATTGTGTGGTTGTGTAGTTGTGTGGTTGTGTATTTGTGTAGTTGTGTATTTGTGTAGTTGTGTAGTTTTGTATTGTGTGGTTGTGTATTGTGTGGTTTGTTGTGTATTTGTGTAGTTGTGTATTTGTGTAGTTGTGTAGTTTTGTATTGTGTGGTTGTGTATTTGTGTAGTTGTGTATCTGTGTAGTTGTGTAGTTGTGTGGTTGTGTAGTTGTGTATTTGTGTAGTTGTGTAGTTGTGTAGTTGTGTGGTTGTGTAGTTGTGTAGTTGTGTATTTGTGTAGTTGTGTATTTGTGTAGTTGTGTAGTTTTGTATTGTGTGGTTGTGTATTGTGTGGTTTGTTGTGTATTTGTGTAGTTGTGTATTTGTGTAGTTGTGTAGTTTTGTATTGTGTGGTTGTGTATTTGTGTAGTTGTGTATTTGTGTAGTTGTGTAGTTGTGTGGTTGTGTAGTTGTGTATTTGTGTAGTTGTGTAGTTGTGTAGTTGTGTGGTTGTGTAGTTGTGTATTGTGTGGTTGTGTAGTTGTGTGGTTGTGTAGTTGTGTGGTTGTGTACCTGACTTGCTGTAGAGCACCTGAACTCGTCTCAGCTCCACGCTGTATCTCTCGTAGGCTCGGTCCATGATCTCCTCCAGAGACGAGAAGGACGAAGACGAACTGAGACTCTGCTCAACGCTGTTCAGCTACAGACACACACACACACTGTTTAACTACACACACACACACTGTTTAACTACACACACACACTGTTTAACTACACACACACACACACACTGTTTAACTACACACACACACACACACACACACACACACACACTGTTTAACTACGCACACACACACTGTTTAACTACAGACACACACACAGCGCTCAGCTCCATGTTTAGCTGGAGCTAACACGGTAACACACAGGTGATTTCTTGTTGTGTTTCCTTGTTGGACATTTTGTGTGACGAAGTGAACAAATGAGAAGGAGTTCGGACCTGGAAGCTGCCGAAGTCGACGATGATCAGGTCTGACGTGTCGCCGTAGAAACCCGACTTCGGTATCAGCAGGTAGGACGGCTTCAGGTCGATCCGCAGGTCCAGAACCTTCCTGGTCTCAATGATGTGAGACAAACCTGCACAGACCAGAGCCCATCAGTCCTGACCAGGGTCCTCAGCTCAAGGTTTCCTCTGACCCCCTGAAAACCTTTTCAGCATCAGCTGGTTTCTGAGCGCCAAACCTCACAGACCCTCGACTCTAATCTCTGATCCTCGGTTCAGCTGTGGACACAATCTAACATCCAGGAACTGAACTTCAGCCGACACAGGAAGTCGTGAGTTAAAGGAAAATTCTGAGAAGAAGAGAGAATTAAAACCCAGAACCGCTGAAGTTCTTCAGCACCAGAAACACCAGAGATGACCCGGCTCCCTCTCAGCTGCTGGAGTTCACCTGAACTCACCTGTGGCAGTTTTCTCTTTGATCTCCTCCAGTTTGGACAGCGTGGCCGAGGTCAGCACCTCCAGATCAACACCTTTCCCCGTCTTAAAGAAGTCCACCATACCGTTGACGGTCAGCTGTGCCGAGGAAACAAACTCTGGTTCATTACTCAAGTCACAAACAACACAGAAAACCTGGTGGGAAAAACGGAAGAGCAGCAGAGGACGAACTGGAGAAGAGTAACAGAGGAGACGAGTAACAGAGTCCATCAGCAGACGTTTCAGCTTCCTGCTGCTTCAAGGGAATCAGAGGGAAGCTCTGCATGTGTTGGGTTCTCTGTTTAAACCTGTCAGGTCTCCTTCTCGCTATGTGAAGCTATGAGATGACACATGCTGTGAACTATACTTAATTATATATCAATAAAATGAACTGAACAATTAAATGTTGGATATTTTCACTTTGGAAGGTCAATGTGAGCAGGAGTCAGACCAGACTCTGAAGTTCACCTCCACCAGTAACCACCAAACAGAGAAAACTAGAACCACAAAGGAAGCAGGAGCTCCATGGACCAGCTGAACCTCTCCAACCAGGGTCTGTTCAGACCCAGAGAGACCAGAAGTACTTTTTTCTCCACAAGAAGAGCCTAAAAGATCCTGGATGAGCCTCCATGTATGTTACGACCCGACTCACTGGTCGCAACAGTCTAGACCAGTAAAGTTAAAGCTGAGTAAACAGGGTGGAGGTGAGGGTCAGGATGGAGGCAGCTCATGTTTACCGCGTCGTAGATGATCTCCACCGGCTGGGAGTGGACTCTGAGCAGCTGGTCGCCGGCGCTCTCTTCAGGATTCAACTCGAACACGACGCTGAGCAGAGACGAGGACGAATCACCGACGGAGGCGATGAGCGAAGGCACCGCCCCCTGCTGCTGCAGCCCAGTGACGTACCAGTGCTGCAGCGCCGCCTCCACCCTGCAGGGCCACAGAGCAGACCAGGACACATGTTTATTTTCTGGAGACTCATGAGTCCAACTGAACGACTTCTAACCCATTAACACACAAATACATGATGGATTTATACGACGTCTAACCTTCTGAACCCCAGAACCCTCTGGCAGCGCTAACAGAATGTAACACTACAAACATTCATCAGCAAGAACCTGTAAAAACAGAACGTTTGTTCAACTCATCATGTCTGACGTGTGATTCCACCTGTCTGAGCATAAAATCTGGACACGTCTCATTTAAAAATCCTCCAGAAGTACTTGCACTAAACGGATTCTGGTTCTGGTCTTCCAGGACTGACTCAGCTGAGACCGACAGGGAAACATTCAGAGAGCGTTCAGGAGAAAACGTCTATAGAGGCTGTAAAAATGAAAGCAGTTAAATATCTACAGCGTGTGGAGATGAAACAACTGGAACAAGAAGAAACAGACAGAACGGCAAAAACAAGAGAGAGACGCAAAATGACTTTGATGACTGAAGCACCTTGAAGCTTGTGGAGGTCTTAATACTCTGCTCTGTGTTGAATTACTACTGCAGCAGTCCAACAGGATGAAGTGACGCTGATGAAATGCTACAGCTGGAAGCTCACATCTGGATAATTTACCTGGCAGAACCACACATCACACATGATGCGTTCAAGGACCGGCTGAGAGTTGAAAATGTGATGACTTCATGTATGGTCTGAGTTTCTTTGCTGATAAATTGTCATATGAAGGTTTTTTATGAAGAACACATCAGCCGGGATAAAGGCGTTTCTTCTAAGGAGAGAAATATCATCAGTATGTCCACATCTCAGGAACCCTTCAGCCTTTAAATCTGAGTCACTTCACTCACCTGACGGCCTGAGCGCCTGGTCTCTGGGATATCCTGGTGCTGAGGTCGATCATCTGGATCTTCAGGATCTCTGGGACGTCAGGCTGCTCTCTGACCGTCACCGAAGTCCTCAGCAGCTGGAAGGTGACGACCACGGCGACGTACTGAAACAGAGATCGCCTGGAGTCAGCGTTACCACGGCGACGTACTGAAACAGAGATCGCCTGGAGTCAGCGTTACCACGGCGATGTACTGAAACAGAGATCACCTGGAGTCAGCATTACCACGGCAACATACTGAAACAGAGATCACCTGGAGTCAGCGTTACCACGGCAACGTACTGAAACAGAGATCACCTGGAGTCAGCGTTACCACGGCGACGTACTGAAACAGAGATCGCCTGGAGTCAGCGTTACCACGGCGACGTACTGAAACAGAGATCACCTGGAGTCAGCGTTACCACGGCGACTTACTGAAACAGAGATCACCTGGAGTCAGCGTTACCACGGCAACGTACTGAACCGGAGATCGCCTGGAGTCAGCGTTACCACGGCAACATACTGAAACAGAGATCGCCTGGAGTCAGCGTTACCACGGCGACGTACTGAAACAGAGATCGCCTGGAGTCAGCGTTACCACGGCAACATACTGAAACAGAGATCGCCTGGAGTCAGCGTTACCACGGCAACATACTGAAACAGAGATCACCTGGAGTCAGCGTTACCACGGCAACATACTGAAACAGAGATCACCTGGAGTCAGCGTTACCACGGCGACGTACTGAAACCGAGATCACCTGGAGTCAGCGTTACCACGGCAACGTACTGAAAGAGGGCTCAGCTCTTTGTCTATCACCTGATCACTGAAGATCCGATCTAAAAGCTGGACCGCATCGGGACGGAGGCTGTTAAGGAGTGTTTTCGGATGTGAGGAGTTGCTGGTTTCCACCATCGGACACTCAATGACGTACGACTAGACACAGGACAGATTATTAACAGGTAATCTGCAGTCCAGCACAGGCTCCGCCCCCCTACAGCCACACAAACGCTGCTGAATATCTAACTGGACCAACATGGTGGCTCACTTGGAAACTCTCACTTATTTTATAAGTCTCTAAAAACGCCAAAGGCCAGAAATAAGATGCTGAAGCTGTGTTCCTCACAGATCCACATCAGTGAGATCAGGAAGTCCTTCTGGACGTTCAGAGGTTCTGATTTAAGGGGAACATCTGAGAACTAAACATCATGTAAAGGAGGAAACATGACGCCCGTTTCTCCTAAAGACACGAACCTTCAGTGTTTGACGTGTCGGCTAAGGTCTGTCCTGTTTCTTCACCAAACTGCGGAGATGTGAACATGCTGCAGGTGAGTTTACCTGTCGGGGTAAAGCCAGGTTGTGGGAGCTGCCGCTGTAGCCGATGGCAGTGTAGAGTTTGTCCTTCTCCTCGGCCGTCATGAGCTGGTCCAGTCCTGAACCTGAACACAGCAGACAAACCTTCAGTGCTCGGCTCACAGCCATGGAGGCTTCAGCTGGAGCTTCACTCACTCTCTGAGCTCTCCTCCACTTCCTGCTCCTCCTTCTTAGCCTTCCTCCCAAACCAGCTGCTGAAGAAGCCTCCTCCTCCAGACTTGTCCGCCTTCTTCCCCACCACCTTCTGACCAGACCGGATCACCTGCAGCAGGAAGATCAGCAGTCAGACTGGACTACACTGTTTTGGTCATTGAGAGCAGAACCAGGCAGTTTACCTCCATCTGGGCCTGCTGTCGGGCCAACGTGATGTTGAACACGTCCAGAACTTTCTCCAGGTCCTGGATGGACACAGAACAGTTAGACATTCATTTAACGGTGAACAGAAAGAACCTTCCGAGTCAGGATTCATCATCTGTGAACTGTCAGCCTGCAGATTATGTTGATGACGTCTTTCAACATCCACTACTGACCACCTCATCTAGTGACAGGAGGTCAGCAGCGTTCTAACGGACCAGAACCTGCAGGAACGGATCAGTGGATGTGAAGGTGTCTGACTCCAGGTCTGTCTGCAGATCCGTCAGCTCAATAAGGGAACCAGACGGACGGGTCATTAAAAAGCAGCCACCTGGAGCGCCAGGTAAACACTTGGAGTGGCAGGTAAACACCTGGAGCACCAGGTAAACACCTGGAACGCCAGGTAAACACCTGGAGCGCCAGGTAAACACCTGGAGCGCCAGGTAAACACTTGGAGTGGCAGGTAAACACCTGGAGCGCCAGGTAAACACTTGGAGTGACAGGTAAACACCTGGAGCACCAGGTAAACACCTGAAGCGGCAGGTAAACACCTGGAGCGGCAGGTAAACACCTGGAGCGCCAGGTAAACACCTGGAGCACCAGGTAAACACCTGGAGCGGCAGGTAAACACCTGGAGTGGCAGTGTGTTGCTGTGTGCTGCTGTTTGTTGCTGTTTGTTGCTGTTTGTTGCTGCATGTTGCTGCGTGTTGCTGCGTGTTTTGGCATGTCAGTGTGTGTTGCTGTTTGTTGCTGCGTGTTGCTGTGTGTTGCTGTTTGTTGCTGCATGTCAGTGTGTGTTGCTGCGTGTTGCTGCATGTTGCTGCGTGTTGGTGTTTGTTGCTGCGTGTTGCTGCTTGTTGCTGCGTGTTGCTACATGTTGCCGTTTGTTGCTGCGTGTTGCTGCGTTTTGCTGCGTGTTGCTGTTTGTTGCTGTTGGTTGCTGTGTGTTGCTGTTTGTTGCTGCGTGTTGCTGTTTGTTGCTGTTTGTTGCTGTGTGTTGCTGCGTGTTGCTGTGTGTTGCTGTTTGTTGCTGCGTGTTGCTCCGTTTTGCTGCGTGTTGCTGTTTGTTGCTGCGTGTTGCTGTTTGTTGCTGCGTGTTGCTGCGTGTTGCTGCGTGTTGCTGTTTGTTGCTGTGTGTTGCTGCGTTTTGCTGCGTGTTGCTGTTTGTTGCTGCGTGTTGCTGCGTGTTGCTGCGTGTTGCTGCGTGTTGCTGTGTGTTGCTGTTTGTTGCTGCGTGTTGCTGTTTGTTGCTGCGTGTTGCTGCATTTTGCTGCGTGTTGCTGTTTGTTGCTGCGTGTTGCTGTGTGTTGCTGTTTGTTGCTGTGTGTTGCTGCGTGTTGCTGTTTGTTGCTGCGTGTTGCTGTTTGTTGCTGCGTGTTGCTGTTTGTTGCTGCGTGTTGCTGTGTGTTGCTGTTTGTTGCTGCGTGTTGCTGCGTGTTGCTGTGTGTTGCTGCGTGTTGCTGTGTTGTGTGTTGCTGTGTGTTGCTGCGTGTTGCTGCGTGTTGCTGCGTGTTGCTGCGTGTTGCTGCATGTCAGTGTGTGTTGCTGTGTGTTGCTGCGTGTTGCTGCGTGTTGCTGTTTGTTGCTGCGTGTTGCTGCGTGTTGCTGTGTGTTGCTGTTTGTTGCTGCGTGTTGCTGCGTGTTGCTGTTTGTTGCTGCGTGTTGCTGCGTGTTGCTGTGTGTTGCTGTTTGTTGCTGCGTGTTGCTGTTTGTTGCTGCGTGTTGCTGCGTGTTGCTGCGTGTTGCTGTTTGTTGCTGCGTGTTGCTGCGTGTTGCTGTTTGTTGCTGCGTGTTGCTGCGTGTTGCTGCGTGTTGCTGTGTGTTGCTGCGTGTTGCTGCATGTCAGTGTGTGTTGCTGTGTGTTGCTGCGTGTTGCTGTTTGTTGCTGCGTGTTGCTGTTTGTTGCTGCGTGTTGCTGCGTGTTGCTGTGTGTTGCTGCGTGTTGCTACGTGTTGCTGTTTGTTGCTGTTTGTTGCTGCGTGTTGCTGTTTGTTGCTGCGTGTTGCTGTTTGTTGCTGCGTGTTGCTGCATGTCAGTGTGTGTTGCTGTGTGTTGCTGCGTGTTGCTGTTTGTTGCTGCGTGTTGCTGCGTGTTGCTGTTTGTTGCTGCGTGTTGCTGCGTGTTGCTGCGTGTTGCTGCGTGTTGCTACGTGTTGCTGTTTGTTGCTGTTTGTTGCTGCGTGTTGCTGTTTGTTGCTGTGTGTTGCTGCGTGTTGCTGTTTGTTGCTGCGTGTTGCTGTGTGTTGCTGCTTGTTGCTGTTTGTTGCTGTGTGTTGCTGCATGTCAGTGTGTGTTGCTGTTTGTTGCTGCATGTTGCTGTGTGTTGCTGTTTGTTGCTGCATGTTGCTGTGTGTTGCTGCGTGTTGCTGCGTGTTGCTGTTTGTTGCTGTTTGTTGCTGTTTGTTGCTGCGTGTTGCTGTTTGTTGCTGCGTGTTGCTGTTTGTTGCTGCGTGTTGCTGCGTGTTGCTGTGTGTTGCTGCGTGTTGCTGTGTTGCTGCGTGTTGCTGTTTGTTGCTGCGTGTTGCTGTTTGTTGCTGCGTGTTGCTGCGTGTTGCTGTGTGTTGCTGTTTGTTGCTGCGTGTTGCTGCGTGTTGCTGTTTGTTGCTGCGTGTTGCTGCGTGTTGCTGTGTGTTGCTGTTTGTTGCTGCGTGTTGCTGTTTGTTGCTGCGTGTTGCTGCGTGTTGCTGCGTGTTGCTGTTTGTTGCTGCGTGTTGCTGCGTGTTGCTGTTTGTTGCTGCGTGTTGCTGCGTGTTGCTGCGTGTTGCTGTGTGTTGCTGCGTGTTGCTGTTTGTTGCTGCTGTGTTGCTGTTTGTTGCTGCGTGTTGCTGTGCTGCGTGTTGCTGCGTGTTGCTGTGTGTTGCTGCGTGTTGCTACGTGTTGCTGTTTGTTGCTGTTTGTTGCTGCGTGTTGCTGTTTGTTGCTGCGTGTTGCTGTTTGTTGCTGCGTGTTGCTGCATGTCAGTGTGTGTTGCTGTGTGTTGCTGCGTGTTGCTGTTTGTTGCTGCGTGTTGCTGCGTGTTGCTGTTTGTTGCTGCGTGTTGCTGCGTGTTGCTGCGTGTTGCTGCGTGTTGCTACGTGTTGCTGTTTGTTGCTGTTTGTTGCTGCGTGTTGCTGTTTGTTGCTGTGTGTTGCTGCGTGTTGCTGTTTGTTGCTGCGTGTTGCTGTTTGTTGCTGTGTGTTGCTGCGTGTTGCTGCGTGTTGCTGCATGTCAGTGTGTGTTGCTGTTTGTTGCTGCGTGTTGCTGTTTGTTGCTGTTTGTTGCTGCGTGTTGCTGCGTGTTGCTGCGTGCTGTACGGAGCTGCTTCAGAAGCGCTGGTTGCTCACCTGGATGTGCCGCTCGGCGTCCTGGCCCGGCTTGCTCTGGCTCAGCAGTTTGGTCTTGTAGGCGGTCTTGTAGGCCCGGAGGTTCTGGCGGTGCTTCCTGATGTTGGACCAGGACCACATGTGGCTCAGGCGGCGGATGTGGACCTCAAGGATGCTGTTGAAGCCATACACCCACCTGACAGAGGAGAAGGAAAAGCTCCGTCACACACTCAGACCTGGACCCAGCAGAACCTCCGTCCTGCTCGCTGAGGATGACCTCCATCCCTGGTCCTCTAGCGCCTCCTTCAGGACCACCATGTACCCTTCACAGATCCACCTCCCCACGGTCCTGTGTCTAAGCCTGTGGTGGTTTGTGGTCTGAGTGCCGTTCTACCAGGTCTAATCCACCATGAGTTGCTCTACATCGGTGGATGTTGGACTGTTCTGGATTACGATCATGCAGTTTGTAGTTTTTCTGTTTCCCGTTCAGGGTTTCGGCAAACTGACCAGAGTCTGGCGTTTCGGCTGACGGGGACGTCGGGCCTGAACTTCCTGTAGGGGGCGTTCTTCACCATGCAGTCGATGGACTCCAGCAGCTCCACCATGGTCAGGTACTGCAGAGACATACAGAGGACTGTGTCACCTGTCTGGCTCACCTGCCAGACAGGTGAGCCAGACTGTAGTTTAGTTACCTGTTGTTTGGTTACCTGTGGTTTAGTTACCTGTGGTTTAGTTACCTGTTGTTTGGTTACCTGTAGTTTAGTTACCTGTGGTTTGGTTACCTGTAGTTTAGTTACCTGTAGTTTAGTTACCTGTGGTTTAGTTACCTGTGGTTTAGTTACCTGTGGTTTGGTTACCTGTGGTTAGTTAACTGTGGTTTGGTTACCTGTGGTTGGTTACCTGTGGTTTAGTTACCTGTGGTTTAGTTACCTGTTGTTTAGTTACCTGTTGTTTGGTTACCTGTGGTTTGGTTACCTGTGGTTTAGTTACCTGTGGTTTAGTTACCTGTTGTTTGGTTACCTGTGGTTTAGTTACCTGTAGTTTAGTTACCTGTGGTTTAGTTACCTGTTGTTTAGTTACCTGTGGTTTGGTTACCTGTAGTTTAGTTACCTGTAGTTTAGTTACCTGTTGTTTGGTTACCTGTGGTTAGTTACCTGTGGTTTGGTTACCTGTGGTTAGTTAACTGTGGTTTAGTTACCTGTGGTTGGTTACCTGTGGTTTAGTTATCTGTGGTTTAGTCACCTGTGGTTTAGTTACCTGTGGTTTGGTTACCTGTGGTTTGGTTACCTGTTGTTTGATTACTTGTGGTTTGGTTACCTGTGGTTTGGTTACCTGTAGTTTAGTTACCTGTGGTTTGGTTACCTGTAGTTTAGTTACCTGTGGTTAGTTACCTGTTGTTTGGTTACCTGTGGTTGGTTACCTGTGGTTTAGTTACCTGTTGTTTCGTTACCTGTGGTTAGTTACCTGTGGTTTAGTTACCTGTGGTTGGTTACCTGTGGTTTAGTTACCTGTGGTTTAGTTACCTGTTGTTTGGTTACCTGTTTTTTGGTTACCTCTGGTTTGGTTACCTGTGGTTTAGTTACCTGTGGTTTAGTTACCTGTTGTTTGGTTACCTGTTGTTTGGTTACCTGTAGTTTAGTTATCTGTAGTTTAGTTATCTGTGGTTTAGTTACCTGTGGTTAGTTACCTGTTGTTTGGTTACCTGTTGTTTAGTTACCTGTAGTTTAGTTATCTGTGGTTTAGTTACCTGTGGTTTAGTTACCTGTGGTTTAGTTACCTGTGGTTAGTTACCTGTTGTTTGGTTACCTGTGGTTGGTTACCTGTGGTTTAGTTACCTGTTGTTTGGTTACCTGTGGTTAGTTACCTGTGGTTTAGTTACCTGTGGTTGGTTACCTGTGGTTTAGTTACCTGTGGTTTAGTTACCTGTGGTTGGTTACCTGTGGTTTAGTTACCTGTGGTTTAGTTACCTGTTGTTTAGTTACCTGTTGTTTGGTTACCTGTGGTTTGGTTACCTGTGGTTTAGTTACCTGTGGTTAGTTACCTGTGGTTTGGTTACCTGTGGTTTAGTTACCTGTTGTTTGATGTTGTTTGACTTGTGGTTTGGTTACCTGTGGTTTGGTTACCTGTAGTTTAGTTACCTGTGGTTTGGTTACCTGTAGTTTAGTTACCTGTAGTTTAGCTACTTGTGGTTAGTTACCTGTTGTTTGGTTACCTGTGGTTGGTTACCTGTGGTTTAGTTACCTGTTGTTTGGTTACCTGTGGTTAGTTACCTGTGGTTTAGTTACCTGTGGTTGGTTACCTGTGGTTTAGTTACCTGTGGTTTAGTTACCTGTTTTTTGGTTACCTCTGGTTTGGTTACCTGTGGTTTAGTTACCTGTTGTTTGGTTACCTGTAGTTTAGTTATCTGTAGTTTAGTTATCTGTGGTTTAGTTACCTGTGGTTAGTTACCTGTTGTTTGCCTGTTGTTTATTACCTGTAGTTAGTTATCTGTGGTTTAGTTACCTGTGGTTTAGTTACCTGTGGTTTAGTTACCTGTGGTTAGTTACCTGTTGTTTGGTTACCTGTGGTTGGTTACCTGTGGTTTAGTTACCTGTTGTTTGGTTACCTGTGGTTAGTTACCTGTGGTTTAGTTACCTGTGGTTGGTTACCTGTGGTTTAGTTACCTGTGGTTTAGTTACCTGTGGTTGGTTACCTGTGGTTTAGTTACCTGTGGTTTAGTTACCTGTTGTTTAGTTACCTGTTGTTTGGTTACCTGTGGTTTGGTTACCTGTGGTTTAGTTACCTGTGGTTAGTTACCTGTGGTTTGGTTACCTGTGGTTTAGTTACCTGTGGTTTAGTTACCTGTGGTTTAGTTACCTGTAGTTTAGTTACCTGTAGTTTAGTTACCTGTGGTTAGTTACCTGTTGTTTGGTTACCTGTGGTTAGTTAACTGTGGTTTAGTTACCTGTGGTTGGTTACCTGTGGTTTAGTTACCTGTTGTTTGGTTACCTGTTGTTTGGTTACCTGTAGTTTAGTTATCTGTAGTTTAGTTATCTGTGGTTTAGTTACCTGTGGTTAGTTACCTGTTGTTTGGTTACCTGTTGTTTAGTTACCTGTAGTTTAGTTATCTGTGGTTTAGTTACCTGTGGTTTAGTTACCTGTTGTTTGGATACCTGTGGTTGGTTACCTGTGGTTTAGTTACCTGTTGTTTGGTTACCTGTGGTTAGTTACCTGTGGTTTAGTTACCTGTGGTTGGTTACCTGTGGTTTAGTTACCTGTGGTTTAGTTACCTGTTGTTTGGTTACCTGTTTTTTGGTTACCTCTGGTTTGGTTACCTGTGGTTTAGTTACCTGTTGTTTGGTTACCTGTTGTTTGGTTACCTGTAGTTTAGTTATCTGTAGTTTAGTTATCTGTGGTTTAGTTACCTGTGGTTAGTTACCTGTTGTTTGGTTACCTGTTGTTAAGTTACCTGTAGTTTAGTTATCTGTGGTTTAGTTACCTGTGGTTTAGTTACCTGTGGTTAGTTACCTGTTGTTTGGTTACCTGTGGTTGGTTACCTGTGGTTTAGTTACCTGTTATTTGGTTACCTGTGGTTAGTTACCTGTGGTTTAGTTACCTGTGGTTGGTTACCTGTGGTTTAGTTACCTGTGGTTTGGTTACCTGTGGTTTAGTTACCTGTTGTTTGGTTACCTGTTGTTTGGTTACCTGTAGTTTAGTTATCTGTAGTTTAGTTATCTGTGGTTTAGTTACCTGTGGTTTAGTTACCTGTGGTTAGTTACCTGTTGTTTGGTTACCTGTTGTTTAGTTACCTATAGTTTAGTTATCTGTGGTTTAGTTACCTGTGGTTTAGTTACCTGTGGTTTAGTTACCTGTTGTTTGGTTACCTGTGGTTGGTTACCTGTGGTTTAGTTACCTGTTGTTTGGTTACCTGTGGTTAGTTACCTGTGGTTTAGTTACTTGTGGTTTAGTTACCTGTTGTTTAGTTACCTGTGGTTAGTTCCCTGTTGTTTAGTTACCTGTTGTTTGGTTACCTGTGGTTTGGTTACCTGTAGTTTAGTTACCTGTTGTATGATTACCTGTGGTTTAGTCAGCTGTGGTTTAGTCACCTGTGGTTTGACTCCTGTGGTTTGGTTACCTGTGGTTTAGTCACCTGTGGTTTGGTTACCTGTGGTTTGATTACTTGTGGTTTGGTTACCTGTGGTTTAGTCACCTGTGGTTTGACTACCTGTGGTTTGGTTACCTGTGGTTTGGTTACCTGTGGTTTGGTTACCTGTGGTTTAGTCACCTGTGGTTTGACTACCTGTGGTTTGGTTACCTGTGGTTTGGTTACCTGTGGTTTGGTTACCTGTGGTTTGACTACCTGTGGTTTGACTACCTGTGGTTTGGTTACCTGTGGTTTGGTTACCTGTGGTTTAGTCACCTGTGGTTTGGTTACCTGTGGTTTGATTACTTGTGGTTTGGTTACCTGTGGTTTGGTTACCTGTGGTTTGACTACCTGTGGTTTGGTTACCTGTGGTTTGGTTACCTGTGGTTTGGTTACCTGTGGTTTGACTACCTGTGGTTTGGTTACCTGTGGTTTGGTTACCTGTGGTTTGGTCATCTCGATGGCGATGTTCTGGACCTCCAGGTGAAGGTTCACCTTCGGAGTTTTCAGCTCCTGCTCAGCGTTCGGGTTGATGCACATTTTAGCGGAAGCAAAGATGGGCTTGAAGACTTGGAGAGAAACATTTGAAGGATAAACGTCGTTAATTCGTCTTTTAGTCGGAAGCATTGAAGCGTCTGAAGCTGCAGCATCAAACCGTACGATTTATCGCTTCAACATCGACACAACCAGACACAAAGTCAAAATGAGTCAAACATATCCGTCTAAAACTTTCTTTGCTACTTGACACAAAAAGCGGTTGTAGTTTCTGACGACAGCTAGAACTCCCTCCAGAGATCCAAGGCTTCCTGGAGACGCCTTACTTAAAGCTCCACATGAGCTCTTCAGAGCAGGACAGAGAGGTCCGGCTGCTGTATGGACATATTTCACTTCATAATCAAAGTATTTGATACAAACATGTCCTCTGTCTGCAGCTGCTGGTTTGGTCATTTAACTGTGAGTGACAGAGATGTTAAACCAGCCCGGTTCGTCAGACAGAATGAAGGTTCTAAGCAGCAGAGAGAACAGGTGGATCCATCACTCTGGATGGACGGGTCTGCTGAGTTCAACTCACTGTAGTGGTGCCTCGGCAGCTCCTGCTCTTTACTGCCGATTCCACGCTTCAACTGGTCCTGCAGGAGAAGAACCACAACAGCCTGTGACCCAACTACACAAGCTGACCCATGGAACCAGAGAGCAGATGATGAAGGGACGAGTGAGGAGAACTCTGGCTCAGCTCTGATAAACCGACTCAGCTCACCACAATGTCCTGCCATGATCCTTTGTAGAAGATCGGACTGTTGACGTTCCAGTAGGCGCAGAGACACTCCAGCCGGCCCAGCTGAAACAAACAACAAACACAAACAAGTAAACAACAGCAACAACAGGTTTACTGACTGGTGGAAAATTAGGCAAGAACCTGAACCCAAAACCTGCTAGAAGGTTGAAGAAGCATCTCATCTGTAAAGAAAATCTCCAGAATGACGATTTATCAGAGAGAAACTGTAAAAACCGAGAGAATCATCAGATTTTCAACTTTCTGACGGTCTGTAAACGCATCACGTGACTGTGGTTTCCACCTGGAGAGTCGCCGTTTCAACATAACCACAAAAAAGATCCTATGGAACCAGAACCTTCCTCCTCCTGGTTCTGGTCCTCCAGGACTGACTCAACTGTTTCCTCAGAGAGACTGAGACGAGAATCCAACCTACTGAATCCATGAATAAATGTAGCATCAGAACCAGAGAACAGAGGAGACAGTAGCTGGAGATACATCCAGCATGGAGGAACATCTAGTAGCTGGAGATACATCCAGCATGGAGGAACATCTAGTAGCTGGAGATACATCCAGCATGGAGGAACATCTAGTAGCTGGAGATACATCCAGCATGGAGGAACATCTAGTAGCTGGAGATACATCCAGCATGGAGGAACATCTAGTAGCTGGAGATACATCCAGCATGGAGGAACATCTAGTAGCTGGAGATACATCCAGCATGGAGGAACATCTAGTAGCTGGAGATACATCCAGCATGGAGGAACATCTAGTAGCTGGAGATACATCCAGCATGGTGGAACATCTAGTAGCTGGAGATACATCCATCATGGAGGAAAGTCTAGTAGCTGGAGATACATCCAGAACATAGCTGGAGATACATCCAGCATGGAGGAACGCTAGTAGCTGGAGATACATCCAGCATGGAGGAACGTCTAGTAGCTGGAGATACATCCAGCATGGAGATACATCCAGCATGGAGGAACATCTAGTAGCTGGAGATACATCCAGCATGGAGGAACATCTAGTAGCTGGAGATACATCCAGCATGGAGGAACATCTAGTAGCTGGAGATACATCCAGCATGGAGGAACATCTAGTAGCTGGAGATACATCCAGCATGGAGGAACATCTAGTAGCTGGAGATACATCCAGCATGGAGGAACATCTAGTAGCTGGAGATACATCCAGCATGGAGGAACATCTAGTAGCTGGAGATACATCCAGCATGGAGGAACATCTAGTAGCTGGAGATACATCCAGCATGGAGGAACATCTAGTAGCTGGAGATACATCCAGCATGGAGGAACATCTAGTAGCTGGAGATACATCCAGCATGGAGGAACATCTAGTAGCTGGAGATACATCCAGCATGGTGGAACATCGTCCTACAGCTGATGGAACATGGAGGTAGATCACATCTATGAACATCTAGTGATATTTTTTCTATTTTCACAGTTTGTGACCAATCAACTTTGTCATTTGGAGGTTTTTTTTAAAAAAGAAAATACGGCTGTCGATAAAAACGTCTGTAGAGGCTGTAAACATGTAAAGTTTACATGTAAACAGTGTGTGGAGCCTCCATGTCTGTCACCTTATAGATGATCTTTGCTGCTTCGTTCAGGATACACGACTTCCAGTTCTCATCAGTGGTCTGAAAAACAACAACAGCACGACACGTCAGGAGCACCTGAGCAGGTAAGTCTCGGTGTGTGTGTGTGTGTGTGTGTGTGTGTGTGTGTGTGTGTGTGTTTGTGTGTGTGTGTGTGTGTGTGTGTGTGTGTGTGTGTGTGTGTGTGTGTGTGTGTGTGTGTGGTTGTGTGTGTGTTACCTGCAGGCTGAGCTCTGACAGTGTCACTCCCATAGACAGGGGGCGCTGTGGGTCCGACACCTGAAAACAGACCATAAGTCCTGTGACTCTTCACCTGCTGAAACTGTCTGCAGGTCTATTCAATTCAATTCAGTTTTATTTATATAGCGCATATTTACAACACAGGTCGTCACAAAGCGCTTAACATTGTAAGAAAGAACAGGAAACAGAAAACAGAAAACCCAACAATCCAAAGTTGCTTTTGGATTCCCTATGAGCAAGCAGTCAGCATCTACAGGTGACATGTGACTCACCTGTCCAGCCCCAAACACTAACCACCTGAACGAGAACCCAGACCGGTACTTACATCGTCCTCGTACCGCAGGTGGATGCTGCTGATCTTCACCTGCAGGTTTTTGATCACCTGAGTGGCCAGTTTCTCCACAAACGTGTCCTTCTTCTCCTCGTGAGGTTTGTCTGAAACAACACAGATTGTGAGGAGACCTGGCCCACCTGGACTCACACCTGGACTCACACCTGGACTCACACCTGGACTCACACCTGGACTCACACCTGGACTCACACCTGGACTCACACCTGGACTCACACCTGGACCAGTGGAACAAGAACCTCACCTGCTTTGTTGTCGTGGCGTTTCAGCTTCTTAAAGCCTTTTTTTTGCTTTTTTTGTTTTTTACGTCCTTTTGGGACTTTGGCAGCGTTAAAGAAAAAGACAGCAGTTAGTGACAGAAAAGCCAGGAAGCACAGAGAGAGCAGAAAGCAGCACACCTGGAGCACACCTGGACTCACACATCACAGGGTTTGGACTGGACAGAAGTCTGCAGGTGAGAGGAGAGCAGCCAGTCACAGCGCAGAGGCACAAGCTCACCTGAGGCCAATTTAAACTGCAGCACTGACACCACTGTGACATATTCATGTAGTATACACTCCTGTAACATACACCTAAAACTACACCTGTAATACACACCTGTAGCATACACTTAAAACTACACCTGTAATACACACCTGTAACATACACCTAAAACTACACCTGTAATACACACCTGTAACATACACCTAAAACTACACCTGTAATACACACCTTTAACATACACCTAAAACTACACCTGTAATACACTCCTGTAACATACACTTAAAACTACACCTGTAATACACACCTGTAGCACCAATCTGTAATATAAACCTGTGACCTACCAGAAACATGTGGATGTTCTGGAAGCGTTGTGTCAGTGTGTGTCAGTGTGTGTGTGTGTGTGTGTGTGTGTGTGTGTGTCAGTGTGTGTGTGTGTGTGTGTGTGTGTGACAGCATGACAGTGTGTGTGTTACCGTTGTGCGGCTCCTTGTAAACAACACTCTCCAGACTGAACAGCAGATCTCCAGTCTGAGACGCTGAGACAGCAAACGCAGCATGAACAGGACAAGCAGCATGTTAACATGTTCACCTGGACATTCACCTGAACATTCACCTGAACATTCACCTGAACATTCACCTGAACATTCACCTGAACATTCACAGGTTCACAGACAAACTCACCTGGAAGAACTACAGGTTTGTGCTACTGCAGTTAAACAGTTTGAACAGAAACTGAAGATCACCACAAAGTTTAGGAAACAGCAGAAAAAACAGAAAGCTGCAGCTGAGGTCACTCAGAGGTCAGAGGTCACTCAGAGGTCAGAGGTCACTCAGAGGTCACTCAGAGGTCGCATGTCTCACCTCGACGTGCGGCCAACTGCAGCGCCTCCTCGATGCGTTGCAGCTCCCTCTGCTTCAGCTCCTGCAGGTAATGCTCCTCCTTTGCCGCATCGTACTTTATCGCTGAGAAACAGACAAAGGTAAACACCTGGTTACTGCTGCTGGTAAACACCTGGTTACTGCTGCTGGTTAACACCTGGTTACTGCTGCTGGTTAACACCTGGTTACTGCTGCTGGTGAACACCTGGTTACTGCTGCTGGTGAACACCTGGTTACTGCTGGTGAACACCTGGTTACTGCTGGTTAACACCTGGTTACTGCTGGTGAACACCTGGTTACTGCTGGTGAACACCTGGTTACTGCTGCTGGTGAACACCTGGTTACTGCTGCTGGTGAACACCTGGTTACTGCTGCTGGTAAACACCTGGTTACTGCTGCTGGTAAACACCTGGTTACTGCTGGTAAACACCTGGTTACTGCTGGTGAACACCTGGTTACTGCTGGTTAACACCTGGTTACTGCTGCTGGTGAACACCTGGTTACTGCTGCTGGTAAACACCTGGTTACTGCTGCTGGTAAACACCTGGTTACTGCTGGTAAACACCTGGTTACTGTTGGTGAACACCTGGTTACTGCTTTAAACAATACTACACGGCATTCTTTCATCTACTAATATGTATAAATCAGAACATCTGGTCTCAGAGTGATGCTGAGAAACTAGTCCATGCATCTGGAACCTCTAAGCTGGACTGCTGTAATTCCTTATTATCAGGATAGAGGGTTGGGGTTACCCTCACCCAGGATAGAATTTAAAATCCTGCTTCTAACATATAAACTGTTAACGACCAGCTCCATCGTATCTTAGAGACCTTTTCGTACCTTATCATCCCAACAGAGCCAATCTACAGCTTCTACAGAACCTTTGGGGCAGGAAATGAGGTCATTCCAGTTCCCATCAGGTGACCTGAACCCAGGTACACCTCTGATACCAACACTCAGCAGGTTTTCTTTGATTGGTTGTTGATCAGCCTCCATCACACTGAAGTCCCACATGTTAGTTCAAGTGTGAAGAACCAAAGCTTGTTGACAGAACAGTCCCGAAGCTCCAGGATCAGATCAGAGTGTAGAAACGTTCTGCAGAGGAGAACCCCAGATTACAGCAGCTGATTCTGCAGGAGATGACCCAGCTCTGATAGACCAGGTGGAGCTGCACGATGACCGACTTCAGGCAGCACCAACTCCAAACCCAACACACCACTGTCACCATCTATACTGCAGCTGCTTCACACTAAAAGCTCCTCAGCCACAGAGAGGCTTTTATTGTGAAGGAGGCGTTCCATCAGATCTCCACAGAGGGCTGCACTAACAGGAAGCTCACATCCCTGCTAACCCCTGGTTCTAATCCAGCCCTCTGTCATTACTGGACTAGAACCAGGACTAGAATCAGGGGTTCCATCTGTCATTACTGGGTTCTAGTCCTGGTTCCAGCCCAGTCCTCCGTCATTACTGGACATTGTGCAGCTCCGACACACCTGAACCTGAACCACCACCTTCAGAGACGGCAGCTTACCGTTATATGGACACGATTTGAGCTGAGATCCAGCTGCAACACACACACAACAGCTGAGAACACACAACAACAGCTGAGAACACACAACAACAGCTGAGAACACACACACAACAGCTGAGAACACACAACAACAGCTGAGAACACACAACAACAGCTGAGAACACACAACAGAGCAGACATGGACCAGCCAGGACTCTGCAGCACCACTTACTGGCTCCAGGAACCACCAGCAGGTAGAGACCCTCCAACGTGGCCACGACCGCGTCGCTGTACAGGTTCTTCCAGGGAATCTTCAGCGTCAGCTTCCCTGGAACACAGACAGGGAGTCTGAGGAACATGAAGCTCTGCTGCGTTCTGCTGGTCAAAGAATAGAACCACTAGAACATTTCAAACAGTCTGCAGCTCCCAGAACCGTCAGTCCAGACTAGACAGAAAAACAACAGCAGATGTTCTCCACACGTTCTCCACACACTCTCCACACGTTCTCCACACGTTCTCCACACGTTCTCCACATGTCTCCACACGCTCTCCACGTCTCCACACGTCTCCACATGTCTCCACACGCTCTCCACACGTTCTCCACGTCTCCACATGTTCTCCACATGTATCCACACGCTCTCCACACGTTCTCCACGTCTCCACATGTCTCCACACGCTCTCCACATGTCTCCACACGTTCTCCACATGTTCTCCACATGTCTCCACACGTTCTCCACATGTCTCCACATGCTCTCCACACGTTCTCCACATGTTCTCCACATGTCTCCACACGCTCTCCACATGTTCTCCACATGTCTCCACACGCTCTCCACATGTTCTCCACACGTCTCCACATGTTCTCCACATGTTTCCACACGTTCTCCACACGTCTCCACATGTTCTCCACGTTTCCACACGCTCTCCACATGTTCTCCACATGTCTCCACACGTTCTCCACATGTCTCCACACGCTCTCCACATGTTCTCCACATGTCTCCACACGTTCTCCACATGTCTCCACAAGTTCTCCACATGTCTCCACATGCTCTCCACACGTTCTCCACATGTCTCCACACGCTCTCCACACGTTCTCCACGTCTCCACATGTCTCCACACGCTCTCCACATGTTCTCCACATGTCTCCACACGCTCTCCACATGTTATCCACATGTTTCCACACGTTCTCCACACATCTCCACATGTCTCCACATGTCTCCACACGCTCTCCACATGTTCTCCACATGTCTCCACACGTTCTCCACATGTCTCCACAAGTTCTCCACATGTCTCCACATGCTCTCCACACGTTCTCCACATGTCTCCACACGCTCTCCACACGTTCTCCACGTCTCCACATGTCTCCACATGTCTCCACATGCTCTCCACACGTTCTCCACATGTCTCCACACGCTCTCCACACGTTCTCCACGTCTCCACATGTCTCCACATGTTCTCCACATGTTCTCCACATGTCTCCACACGTTCTCCACACGTCTCCACACGCTCTCCACACGTTCTCCACACGTTCTCCACATGTCTCCACACGCTCTCCACATGTTCTCCACATGTTCTCCACACGTCTCCACACGCTCTCCACATGTTCTCCACATGTCTCCACACGTTCTCCACATGTCTCCACACGCTCTCCACATGTTCTCCACATGTCTCCACACGTTCTCCACACGTCTCCACACGCTCTCCACACGTTCTCCACACGTTCTCCACATGTCTCCACACGCTCTCCACATGTTCTCCACATGTCTCCACACGTTCTCCACGTCTCCACATGGAAGCCTGGAGACGTTACGTAGCAGCCGGTCGGTGCAGCAGCAGGTTTATCGGTTCTGCAGGGTTCCACCAGAGCGCTTCACAGAAAAGAACAAACAGGCTGAGCTGAACCTTCAGGACTCACCGATCTGTCCGGCTTTCACTCTGAACGGGACGTCGAACTCACTCTGAAACACAA
>JAMOIN010000940.1:167707-183145 GCA_024666655.1 Dascyllus trimaculatus
GAAACTAACACGAACATTTAGGAAGACCGACCTATGTTAGTTTATGGAGGGTTGGTGGTTGGTAGTTGATGGTTGGTGGTCGATGGTTGATGGTTGATGGTTGAAGGTTGATGGTTGGTGGTTGGTGGTTGGTGTTTGAAGGTTGATGGTTGAAGGTTGATGGTTGGTGGTTGATGGTTGATGGTTGGTGTTTGAAGGTTGATGGTTGAAGGTTGATGGTTGAAGGTTGATGGTTGATGGTTGGTGGTTGAAGGTTGATGGTTGATGGTTGAAGGTTGATGGTTGGTGGTTGATGGTTGGTGGTTGGTGGTTGATGGTTGATGGTTGGTGGTTGGTGGTTGGTGGTTGATGGTTGGTGGTTGGTGGTTGATGGTTGATGGTTGATGGTTGGTGGTTGGTGGTTGAAGGTTGATGGTTGAAGGTTGATGGTTGATGGTTGGTGGTTGATGGTTGATGGTTGATGGTTAATGGTTGAAGGTTGATGGTTGGTGGTTGGTGGTTGATGGTTGATGGTTGTAGCGGACATAGACTTCTCCCTCTCTCTCTGGAATGCTACGTGAGAGGTAAAAGAAAAACATTTGAGTAGACTTTGCGTCTACTCTGACCATTAAACTGCCACCTCGAACACTTTCCAGGCTCGTGAACCTAACAGTTACCAAGAAGGATCACCATTTGTCTCTCACTGGAGCAAATGGCGCTATTTACACTCCTTTGTTCTGCTAACACGAATCTCACGTCATCTGATGTGAGATGAGATAACCCGGGGAACATTGACACTCTGAACCCCCACTTCAAAGGGGAGCTACATATCACGCTGAGCTGGTGAATGTTTTTCCTACATCTCCCTCATGGACTCATCTAAAACTCTTCCACTCCTAACTGATAAGAAAGGTCATAAATTTTGAGGTAACACCTGGAACTGTGTCTCTTCTTCATTGTATTCACACAGACATGGACTAAAAATAACTATTGTTCTGTTTATTTGTTTCATGTGTTTATACCTGCATCAGCCTCAATATGATGTCCTATATCAACTGTCCAAAAATCGCATTTCTAAGTAATATGAGAACGAAGATAAGGATTTGCAAAAATATTCACAGTTCTAAGATAGACCCACAGTGCCATCTAGCGACGTCAGATGCACGGGAGTGCCGACATTAAAACAACCAATTGTAGTAATATGTTGTCATGAATTAAAAGTGATAGTGGGGGGAATCTGACATAGTTTGCTACTACACTTCATCCAATGTGTTATATTCACCAGTAATAAGATGAACGTGATATATATATATATATATATAATTGCATATTAACATATAATGGTTTTTTTTTTTATGTTCATTCCCTTTCTGGTATAATCGATCGTCTTATGATGTATATGTTGTTACCAATCTTTTGTTTGATATCAATGGGTCATGGTGAGAGATGGATAGATCGTTTTGCGCATATAACACAATTCTTGTATTTCATTCTAAAGGACAACCTTCTCCTGTCTTAAACAAAGAAGCAGAAAGTATTAGCGGGAAACTACTGTCCACGCCCAAAATAAACACCCACCAGAGGGCTGAGGATAAAAGTGGAAGACTGCTTTGTCCTGGGCTCTTTTTCTTTACAAAACTTCCTTGCTATTTTCTCTGACCATTTTTCAGATATTCCGCGCTTTTTACCTTTTCGTCTTCGTCTAGTTGCTAAGTCAAATTTTTGCGCGTCTTATTGTTGTGGCTCTTTGTTAATCTTTTAGACTTTTTTTTATTTAGATTGTGCTCACGCTCATCTAAGTCCGAGCTGTTTCACTACCGCTTCTTCCTCAAGCCGAAAACTGTTCTAACAGAACAGTTTTTCATTTTTTTAGAGATCTTGCGGCTAACACCAAACGCCGTCAAGTCTAACAGAGCCACAGTTAATAATCAAGTTATTCTCCATCAACCCGGACGACAGCGCACTCCGCGCCCGGCTGCCTACCACCACCGACCACCATCTGTGTGCCAACGTCGGGATCTTGCTGGCAAAATCCCTGGTACTACACGGCTGTGAGGGCTCCAACGGCAGAACGTTGCCTAGCAACCGAGACGACGCTCCGGAAAGCATCCACAGAGGCTCGTCACTCAACGGTTCCGACTCACGTTCCAGCTCACGGAGGCTCCGACCAGACCGCTCTGTTCAAAGTAGGCAAAGCCCACCTCTCTATCTGCTCCTGATTGGGTTGATGCTGTAATAACTTGATAACAGGTTTAATTTTAGCGTATCATTCGTTAACCTAAATCAGAACTTTAGATCGGTGGCTAATTACCCGTCTTTCACCATCATCCTCGTCATTCTGTTTGATAATCTGACATCACACATTCACCATACACACACTCTGACTCAACTGCTATAGCTCATGTATGTATATTAGTAGATTAGTTAATAAATATATTCATTTAGACCAATTCCTGATTCTGTGTTTTTCTTTGTGTGGGAACTGAGGTCAATTTAATCAGAATTCACGACTTTCAGCTAAGAGACTGTTCTACTTCATTCAATTAAAGTTTCTTTGAGACTTAATCTCGAATGATAATTTTCTCAGTAATCTGAGATGGTGCCCCTTTATTAACGAGTGCAAATTTTCATTAAAGTGTAGTTACGCTACATATTTTGGTGCGGCCGTGCGAGGCGATTTTAAACCAATGTTCCCCACAAAGAAATACAATTTCTGCTAAATAAATCCAGTGAGCTAAAGCAAGCAGGAGCTTTCTGTCCATCGTTTCAACTTGTTTTGATGTGTGTGAGCACCGACATTTCTTTTTCTAAACGTAAACTTTGCGCATAAATTTCAATCTGAGCCTTAAGACTTAGTTATGACCCAGACCTTATAACTTCGTGGACGCACGTTGTTACAATACGTCTGCGATTAACTGTAACGTTACTGTAAATAAATCCTCCAGCCGTGTGACGGCAGAATAGCACTATAGTGAAGCTGCAGTACAGTTAACTCCGTGCTACGTAAACTTCAAGGCGTCGCCGTACGCCTAACACAACCTAAAACAGTGTCAAACTTCGCTGCGCTGAGCCAGAAATGTTGATATACACTATGCAATTGATCACAGTTGCTGCGAGCCCCCAGAACTGTAACTGAGCTTTTAATTGTGTGAACCGTACAGCGGGTATCCCCGGAGGTTCACATCTTTTTCTTGGTACCAGTTATTTGTTTACATCGCGCCGCCGTGCGCTTTCTGTAAAAGGCCTGTCTGACGAGTCCCTGCTGCTGCGCAGGGCCAGAGCGGAGACCTCGTCCTGAATATTGTTGGGTTTTGCTGCGAAGTTCCAGAAAGCTTTAGCATATTCAGACCCTCGGTGTTAACTGTTAGATTAGCTACCTAATAAGTTGACAACTGTTACAACAGTCGAGGTATCTTGTGCTTGTGTGTACTTAATTCAACACACGTTTCTATTGGAAGTGGGAAGTCCCTGCTGTCCGGTGAAGAGTAAAGCGATTTAAATGCTTGTTGACCAGTTGTAAGCCTGCAGTGCTTTATACTTGTTAAATTCACACAGACGTTCTGTGTAGTCCTTTGCTAAGGCCGCCGCGCCTTGCCGTTGTCTGAGAAATCCCAAGCTAACTAAGTTAGCAGCGCTGTAGTAATCACCTCTGTGTCCCCAGAGAGTGTGAATCGATCCAACTTCAGACCTGCGGGTCTATCAGGGGGCGGTGCTTACGCTTGACGCGCCGACGTCATACACCCAACCCCTCTACGACACTTAGAGTAGAAACAAGTTTGGCTCCATCTGGTGGTTGCTTTGAGCTATTGAGCTTGATGTTGAAATAATTTTAAATTCCTCTTACAGCAACTGATGCATGTCACAGGAAATGACTAACACACTCATGATAAAGTAAAGCATGGTGATTTTGTAAATGTAAATGACCTGTTGTGATAAACCACTGTCACTAATCATTTACAATCAATTCCACTCACATTAATCCATGTTTGAATAATAAAATTACACTCACTCTTTGAAATTTCAGACTCAGCTTCTGAATTCAGAACCTAATATGATAATAACTCATCACTGTAACGCAAGGCAGTTTGAGTTGTCTTACTTTAACTGTATCAACTAATCAGTTGAACATCTTTAAAAGGAATATTTAACGTACACTGCAAGGTTTTATAATTTGATTTTCATTTGATTTTACACTACATTTACCAGCCTATCTCCTCTTTAACAAATCTAAAGGTTTAACTTTCTCTTCATCAACAAAGAATAACCAAATCAAATAATTACACTAAGAGTGTTTGCTCACAACACTTAAACAAATAATCAAACACTAAACACGCACAAACCACAGCAGTGTACAGATCACTTGAAAATAGTTCAAAACCACTGAATTGCATGCAAATCTACCACACTTTCTGCTGTTGTTGCTTTCTTTTATCGATCTTCCCCAAAGAATAAGCCATCAAGCTCGTCGCTCAAACAGACCTACCTCGTGCCTAAAGTGTTTGTTGTTGTCGATTTTTCTTAACCATCGTCATCAAAGATGGCTCTTGAAATATCCAGCCACAGTGACACCCTTGAAAACCTAGAAGTCGCGTTAGTGGACATGACTGAAGACCTGATACCTGGCTTTGCAAACCGTGTTAACCAAGCAGATCCTTCTGAGCTTGAAACAATCATGGCAGGGCTCATCGATGATGCCCTCGCAAAACCACTTAAAGACAAACCCCTAGCTAAAATGTTAGGAAGCATGGCTGCAGTAATGTCTGCACAGCTTAAACATTCATACAAACTTTTAGAACAGACAACCAGCACACTAAAATCTCGCTCACAAGAAGTTGACCTTTTAAGAAAAGAAGTTCGAGCAGCTCAACAACAACATGATCAAGATCAACAACTGTTAATCGAATCCCAGACACGTCTTGACGATCTGGAAGCCCAATTGAATGCTCAGCCCAAGGTCAGGGACCCAGAGCCTGACGATGAAAAATCACGTCAGCTAGAAGGAGAAATTGACAGGTTAGAACAAATTATCTCTGAACAACGAAAAGAGTTGATAACTACCGAAGCAGAATTAAGGGAATCCAATAAGGGCTTTACTGAAGCTAAAGACCTACTCAACAGAGCAGTGGATGAAATCAAAGACCTAAAAGCTCAGGTTAAAGTCTATGCTAAACACAAAGATATTGACCAAAAGCGGATAGGAGATCTAGAAAAACAACTAGAAGATAATGAAGATAAACTCACAAGTTTACATCAATTGCACAAAATCAAAGAAGAAGAACTAGCTGATGTCGAAAGGGAATTGAGATATTCCCTGGAGATAACCCAAGGTAAACAAACACGCTTTGATGATGAGGTCGCTGAAGAAAGGAGAAACACCTCATCTCCTCGTGATGTTCGAAGGAGGCCGTTTTCATCCGCCTCTCTTTTGCCTACACCAGAACCTGCTCCACGCTTCCGAGACAGTAAGGCACCGCTTGACCAAGCCAAAACAGCCTCTGCTCTTCGATCCTACTTACCCTCAGGCAGCTCCCTGCCTCAAGGCCCCACCGATCGGGATCTAGACAAGATTGCTCGCAACATATCTCGCTTTGAACCAGGTCTTGCCGGTTCTCACGACACATACACCTACTTGAAAGACATCGACTTCTACTTGAGGAAGTTTCCAAACGCTTCAGTAGACGACAAAACCTACTTAATCAAAGTGACATCAAGTCGTGACGTCAGCAGCTTCATTGAACGCCAACCTGACTACATTAGAAATGACTACGATCTACTGTGTCAGGCCCTAGAACAGGAATTTACCGATTACATATCGCAGGCTGGGTTGACCGCTGCGATGGTAATCAAACAGGGACGACAGGAGTCTCCCCAACAATATTACCACCGACTTCGTCGAGCTTACTTTGGTTCCCAGAATGAACCTGGGATGGAGGAGGACTTGAACTTCAAAACTCTTTTCGTTCAGAACCTCCACCCCACCACCAGTCATCACTTAGGGGTCTCCGCATGTCCCCGCACCTTAACCAGTCGGCAGTTGCGGGAACTAGCCCTGAAAGGATTTACTAGACAAAAGCAAAGTCAAAACCGATCAGCCGAGCCAAACACCATATTGAGTCTCGACACCAAGTCATTACCCTTGGAGCTTGAGGGAGCTTCAGGTGGCCAGCCTCGCGGCTCGACCACCCACTCATCTCAGGCTGCTCAGCCAAGAACAACACAAAGTCACCCCTCAGCCCAAAGAACTGATCGGGTTCATGGCTCCTTATCTTGGACTGGCAAGAACCAGAACCACAGAAGATTTGAGCCCAGCCGATACCCCTCAAACTCTCACCAGACAGGGCCCCCACGTCACTCTTGGGGAGGACAATCAAACCGGGTAGACAGGGACGAGGGTCGCCACAATTTCCATAACAACGATTCGCGAAGGAGAGAAGAAAGAAACAGGCCTCGACAGAACAATGACAGCGATGCAGGTAAGTCCAAAACACCTTCTATAAGTGAAGAAGACTTAGAAGCCATTAAGCAGCTACTTCGAGAAATGAAGAAAGAAAAACAAAAACAGAAGAAGGCGGATCTGTTCTCAGTAACATCCGTGTCCCCCACCACTACCATCCCGGATGATCCCCCCAGTCAACCTGAGGTTACTGAGGAGGAATTATACTTGGGACCCGATGAAACTGAGCCAAACTCAGGAGTCCAGGGAAACATTACTGAGGACCCACCACAGGGGGGTGACAAAACAGACCCTCCTAGTGCGGTCTTGGTGGTTCAGTTGGACTCTAAAGATGAGCCGTTCAAAGAGGGCTTGTCAACCATCGAAGTGAAACCTCCATTCCAGCAGTTCCTGGGCCACCTCACTGAAAAGGGGGTAGCCCGGAAATTCTACTTATCCATAACACTTGAAGATATCCTCGCGCATGAAGCTCTTCTCGACACAGCAGCAGACATCACGTTGATGTCATCAACACTCTTTCAAAAGCTGCAAACCATGGTGTGGCAATCGAACAAGGACTTGAAGCTCCAGAAATGTTCTTTAGATGTGCAACCATATGCACATACAACTACTACATTGACATCAATGTCGGTAGTTAAATTTACCATCGGGCCGATGAGCCTCGTCCACCCTGTGTATGTGTCACCCCTTGACGACATACCTCTGCTCATTGGCAAGGACCTCCTCAACCGTTTGGAGCCCATGATTGATTTCAAAAACTCAAAGATCTGGGCACAGGTTCGCCAACCTCTGCCCATCTTCATTCCTGGAGACACTGGAGCACAATGTTATGTCCTTGAATCCAAGGACATCAAACATGATGCCCAACAATCTCCACTTGTCCAACGAGACACTTTCCTCTGTGCATTGAGCGCTCCCACCACGGCAGATGAGTATTGCCCACAAATCATAGGTGGCATTGAAATTGAAGACATTAGTGTCCATGATGTGGTGTTGGCCCTCTGGGCTGACAAATCTGCCATCAGCAAAGCCCAATACGACTCCCTATGTCAAACAAAACCCGGCCTACACCTTACAAAGAAAACCATTCGCTTTCCAGTAGACGCTGGGTCCCGGGAGACGTTGGGTGCTGAAGGTGTCTGTGCACTGAAGGTGCAGTGGAACAAAAAGGTACTGACCCATTACTTTCTGGTCATCCCTAACTTGCCACATCCCACCTATGTCGGTAGTGACATGCTGGTCCGACTTGGGGTCCAGGTGGACACTATAAACAATGTTCTCTGGTCACTCACAGAGGCCCAGGATGACCCCGCTCTACCAGACAATGATAACCTCAAATCTGGTCAAACCATCCCTGAAGCTTGCCAGATAACCAATGAACATCACGTGATGGTACCTGCCACCACCAAAAACGTGGCAATACGCATATGCATGCAACCGGGTCAGCGCCTGAACCATTCCCAAGCGTTTTTCCAACCGTCGCCATTGTTCTTTGAACTAGGACTTTCCTTAGAGGCCACTCCTTTGATGGAGCTGCGCTGTAGGTCAAACTACTTGCTGGTACAAAACCGCACAGCAGAAGAAATACTGATTCCCAAGTCTACCCCATTGGGATGGCTCATAAGCACCAAATTCCATGACTTTGAACTAGGGATCCCAGTGATAGGTCACATTCCTTCACTGTTACCTGACCATTCTGACATAAAGGTGGCATACACCAAACCATCCAAAGCTATTGCTATCTTTCAGGCCCTGACACTCCACAGTGAGGTAGTTGGCCGCATTGACTTGACAGATAACAACCAAATGGTCCTTCAAACAGCTACTGTCTTGACAGTTGATGCCTCTCCAGAGGACACTTCTTTCAGATCCCAACCTGAGGTAGGGGCAAAACCTGTGGAAGTGTCCCCCGAACTAAACACCGATACAAACTCTGACTTTGCAGCCCAAGTACAACAAGTACTTGTACACGCTGATGCCTTGGAAAATGAAGAAGAGCGCGAAAGACTTCGTGACATTCTATACAAATACCGTACATCCTTCGCCAAAGATTCTCTTGATTGTGGTTTGACTGCCATCCACTCTGTGCGCATTCCAACACCTCCAAGTGCACCCCCAACTTTTGTACGGCAATATAAAATCCCTTTGGCATCGTACCAACCCGTACAAGAAATCATAGACGATCTTTTAGACAAAGGAATCATACGACCATGCAACAGCACTTACTCGGCTCCTGTCTGGCCAGTAATGAAACCCAACGGAAAATGGCGACTAACCATCGACTACCGTAGACTTAACCAACAGATCCCATTGTCTCGGTGGCCCATGACCCAGTTGGAACAAGAACTTCCAAAGGTCAAAGATGCAAAATACTTCTCCACCCTTGACATAGCTTCGGGGTTCTGGACAATCCCAGTACAAGCCTCAGACCAACATAAGTTGGCTTTCACTTTCAGCAACCGACAATACACCTTCACCAGGTGCCCGTTCGGCTATGCTAATTCACCCGCGGAATTCAATATCTTCTTGAACAAGGCATGCCCGGACGCGAACGACCGGGGCACTCTCATCTACGTCGATGACATACTGATGCGGAGTTCCACACTTGATGCGCACCTGAAAGAAATCGATCATGTCCTTGGCCAACTCACGGACGCAGGTGCTAAAATATCACTATCAAAGTGTCAGTGGTGTAGAACGAACGTAAACTATGTGGGCCTCCTTGTGGGACCACAAGGAGTGAAACCACAAGTTAACCGCGTTCAAGGCGTCGTTACCATCAAGGCACCTAGTAACCTGTCTGAGCTCCGTAGCTTCCTGGGAGTGTGCAACTACTCACGACAATTCATTGAGAATTACGCAGACTTGGCAAAACCATTGACAGACTTGCTGAAAAAGGATGCACCATTCGTCTGGGACGAACCACAGGAAAAAGCAATGCAAGCACTGAAAGATAAGTTGTGCACAGCCCCATGCCTGGCCTACCCAGATTGCGACAAAGAGTTCCACCTACAGGTGGGTTTCTCCAATCATTCCTTGAGCGCTGGCCTTTACCAGGTATACGACCAAGACAAACGAGTCGTGGCCTATGCCAGCAAAACGCTGTCAGCCCCTGAACTCAAATACACTGACTGTGAAAAGGCACTACTGGCCACCGTATGGGCAGTCAAACACTTCTCCAACTACCTTGGCGGTCAGAAGGTGATAGTTGAAACTCATCACCAGCCAGTAACCTTCCTTAACAGCCAGAGAATCAGAGAAGGTGTGGTGACTAACGCTCGAGTGGCATCATGGTTAATGGCACTGCAGAGTTTCGACATGGAAGTCCGTTATGCCCAAAACTGTAAAAGTCCCCTGGGCACTGGACTGGCAACATGTCGGCGATGCTCGGACGATCTTCCTGCCACCAGCACTCCAATCATTCAACCACCATCTCTGGACGACACACACCACCATTACTTTGACCATAACATCTGCAAAGATATGGTCACAGCATATGTAGATGGCTGCTCTTTCCACCATGACACACAAGTCCGAGCAGGTGTGGGCGTGGTGTGGGTAAACGATACACCACATGAGCCGCAAAAATTCCAATTGGGTCCTCAGTCCTCCCAATATGCGGAAATAGCGGCTATCTTGATCACACTGCAACTGGCTGTGACACAAAACCTGAAAACATTGGTCATCTGCACTGATTCCAACTATGCACGCCTTAGCTTCTCCTGCCACATGACTCGATGGCGCCACAATGGTTTCGTCACCTCCAACAGGAAACCTGTCAAACACAAGGAACTATTCATGGCCTGCGACCAAATAGTAACCACACAGGACATGCAACTGTACTGGAAAAAAGTCAGAGGTCACTCACGTATACTCGGACAAGACAAGACGCTTAATGATCTGGCGGACACGCTAGCCAAACAGGGTGCCCTGGAAGGGCCTTCTTGGACATTCGAGGCAACATGTCTGCCCGATCCAACATTAAGTGCCCACCCTCCCGCCCCGCATGTCTGTGCTGTTACTCGTGCCCAAGCGACTATGCCTCGATCTGACCACTCTCCTGTGTCAGTCTCTCCTGCTTTCTCAGATTCTGACCTTGTCACTTTGCAGTCTCTTGATCCCGCCATACACAAAATGGTTCTGTATCTTACAGACCCGACGAACCACGCTCTGCACGACGCAGACTTTGAGTCTGTGCCCGACTTGAAACACCTTTTCAATGCCCGCACTTCTCTTCAGGTGGTCAAGGGCCTCCTGGTTCATGTTTCCGACCCCCTCACTTCTCCTGCGTTTGTAGTGCCTCGGAACCACAGGGGGGTAATGCTGACGTATGCCCATGACTCCCCGTGCGCAGGCCACAGAGGAATAAAGGCGACAAATAACACACTTCAGCAGGTAGCCTATTGGCCACAGATGCGGAAAGATGTGACAGACTACATCAAAGGCTGCCTGGTTTGTTGCCAGTTCCAACCAACAAACACAGTACACAGAGCACCCTTACAACGAAGAGGCATCTCCTTCCCCTGGTCAGACCTCCAAATTGACTGGGTGGGGCCTCTTACCAAATCAACCAAAGGCAACAAATACTTTCTAACAGTGACGTGTGCCTTCACCAAATGGTTGGAATGCTTACCAGCCCCTAATGACACAGCTCAAACAACCGCAATCTTACTAATGAACCATGTCTTTTCACGGTTTGGCCTCCCCACGCGCATAAACTCAGATAGGGGAACACACTTTACCGCCGAAGTAATGCAACAACTGTGGCAGACACTTGGCGTAAAAGCCAATCTCCACATCAGCCACCATCCCCAAGCTTCAGGGCAGGTAGAACGAGCCAACCGAACTGTGGTAGACATCCTAAAAAAATATGTTACATCCAACCACAGAGATTGGGATGTCAAACTACCTTTGGTACTGATGGCCATCAGAGCAACTCCACATGAAGCAACAGGAGTCACTCCCTTTGAAATGATGACAGGGAGACAAATGACTCTGCCACTGCACCTCCTCTACCAACCAGGAGAAGCTAGTGTTGCTACAGCCTACACGACCCATCAGTACATGACTGACCTCACTGATCATCTTAAGGCCACTTTCGCCTTTGCACAAAAACATCTAAACAAAAGCGCAGAAGGACGCAAGGCCTACTATGATAAAAAGGCGTCACAGGACGAACTCCAAGTGGGGGACAAGGTGTGGTACTACATCTTCGTTCAACCAACGGGGAATGCAAAACAAAGTGGGGGAAAGCTTGCCCGCAAGTTCCTCCCCCGCTGGTCTGGTCCTTACGTAATCACAGACAAACTCTCGCCTGTAGTTTATCAAATCAAGATAAGTAAAGGCCAGAGAGAACCGACTTTCAAATGGGTACACCGAGACCAGATCAAACCACACAAAACCCCTAGGGGACTCGTTGGGGACAACCGTACCCCAGACCAAAACTAAACATAGGAAACCAGAAACATGAAGCGGTGTAAATAACAAATTGTACAATAGATAAGGAAATAAAAACTAAATCTAACAATCCAGTTGGTAACATAAATTATGGTTAGATAACATAATCGAAAATTTTTTTTGGTAAATGAATAAATTCCTAGAGCTGACATAAACAAAGTTTTTTTTTAGACTGAATAGACTAAATCCTTTAAAGCCATTTAGAACCCGATTACTTCGTCTTCAGTCAAGTTCACTATTTAACATTATCCGCAATACCCAACAATCCCATCAATTACGAGTGGGGGTGAAACAAATGCTACAAAGTTGTCTTGTTGAATGCCTCACCTGTATACTCTCTGATAATGTATGTGTTTCCCGTCAGGATGATGTGGCTGCTCATTATTGTGATGCTCGGAGGAATGACTGTCCCGGCGCACCCTGAAGTTGTTGAGCCAGGACCAGCCTCCGGGATTGTTCTAAAAGAGCAGTCAGGCCTGTTGATAACAAACTGCCGACTGCACACGCAGAAGGTGTTTGTAAGGTTCAACCCCGAAACGGTATGCAAGAAACACGTTTCTACAACAGCCAAATTAACCTCTTGGGCTGGGACCCGCTGGAAGAGCGAGGTCGTAACCCATGCTGAAGTAGACATTACCCACATCTTAACTCAGCTTCAAAAATTCACTATCACCCAATCAGAATTGAGTGGTATCAACAAACGCGAAAAACGTTTCATTGGAGCACTACTGACTGCAGCTTCTGCTCTCGGTTCCCTATTTAGTCTAGGAGTCTCCTCTGTCAATGCCGTTAACATAGCCTCTATTAAACGCCACGTAGGTGAGCTACAGGCCGAGATTCCCGCAATCCAAGAACAAATGGATCAACAACGGGAACAGTTACAGGCTATCGGAAAGACAGTGCAGGGCACAGTACTCGTACTTAACACCCAAAGCGATGTACTACTCAAGACCGTAGGTGCCGTAGACATGTTACTGTCCGTTCTCCAAGTCGACTATGCTCACACACAGCTAGTGACTATGCTGATGACCGACATGCTTCGAGACATCAGCTCTTCTGTAGATAGTCTGGCAATGGGCAAAATTCCCCCATATCTCGTCCCTCTTTCTCTAGTACAAGACATCTTATCAGTTGCCACTACAGACTCAGTAACACCCTTACAGGCTCACTTAGCTTATACCTTAGGTAATTCAGTACCTATCTATGTCGACCCGGAGGCCAGAGAGCTTGCTTTTATCATCAACCTTCCCATAGTGACTGCCGAAAACATTTATAGGCTGAAAGATGTAGTAAATGTAGGAACCTGGCAAGGTGAGACGCACGTTAAAGTGCACACACCACAGGTGGTAGCCTACCACGACAGCAACCCAGGACTCTATCTCGCGCCCAACCTCCGGATGTGCACACTTACTAAAGACATCCACTACCTATGTCCTAGCAAACCATTTGTCCGTGACAACACAGGCGGTATCTGTGGTCTCAAGCCCATGACCAAAACATCACAATGCCCCACGACTGTGATGCCCCGATACCAGGTCACTGAGACACAAGCCGAAATAGTGGGTAGTCGCTGGCTAGTTAATACTCCAGCCAAGTTTGCCACCCTAGCTTATGAGCGACACGACACTTCGTCTCGCATCGAGTTACCCAGCCAAACTCTGTGGGTGAATGTGCCGGAAGGAGCCATCCTCCATATAGATGACCTAGCTCTCTATCACCTAAATTCCGAACAATACGAAAGTGAGGTTGAGATCTCTGACTTTTTCAGCAAACACACATTAGAATTGGATTCCAACACCATCACCCAAATACAGTATGAGGGCACACAAATCATTGATGTAGGTCCTGTCGATAACGTACTTAAAGAAATTGCCTCCCAGTCAAAAGCACCCCATCAACCTTTGGTTTACTCCTGGTCGACCTCTGATACGGTACTAGCCACAACCGTAGGCCTAGGATATTTAGTAACCTTTGGAATAGCTTTCTGTTACGCAAAACGCACCAAAACACTTCAGTGCAAGTTGGACAAACAAAACGAGAAAATAAACAAAATTTTCAGACGCAACAAACCAGGTCAGGACCGTACCTCTAGACCCCTCGAGGTAATTGAGGAAGAAACTGATTTTGAAGGGAGCAATGTACCCCATTCCCCTGCAATTCTGGAACTCGTCTATGGCTAAATGACCAATTAACCATGACCAAACGACTCTTGTAAAGACTCCCTGGTCAAGAGCTCTGTATATAACGTTAATCATTTTTCTTCCTCTATGTTTATATATCTCTGTTTATTTTATTTTTTTCCTTTATCAGAATAAGACCTTGTCAGTCTTTGAGTATTAACTTAGGATTGTCCTTTAAAATGCCACTAGGGCAACCTAACAAAAAGTGTTAAGATATCGTATTTAGTAGTAGCAGACATCAACCCAGATCATAGCAGCAACTGTTGTGTCTCATTGTTCCTGATCACCTTGGATGTCCTCAACCTGACGGCCCGAAGTTCCCGGAAGGCAATCATCGAGCCGAGTGGGGGATATGTAGCGGACATAGACTTCTCCCTCTCTCTCTGGAATGCTACGTGAGAGGTAAAAGAAAAACATTTGAGTAGACTTTGCGTCTACTCTGACCATTAAACTGTCACCTCGAACACCGTCCAGACTCGTGAACCTAACAGTTACCAGGAAGGATCACCATTTGTCTCTCACTGGAGCAAATGGCGCTATTTACACTCCTTTGTTCTGCTAACACGAATCTCACGTCATCTGATGTGAGATGAGATAACCCGGGGAACATTGACACTCTGAACCCCCACTTCAAAGGGGAGCTGCATATCATGCTGAGCTGGTGAATGTTTTTCCTGCATCTCCCTCATGGACTCATTTAAAACTCTTCCACTCCTAACTGATAAGAAAGGCCATAAATTTTGAGGTAACACCTGGAACTGTGTCTCTTCTTCATTGTATCCACACAGACATGGACTAAAAATAACTATTGTTCTGTTTATTTGTTTCATGTGTTTATACCTGCATCAGCCTCAATATGATGTCCTATATCAACTGTCCAAAAATCGCATTTCTAAGTAATATGAGAACGAAGATAAGGATTTGCAAAAATATTCACAGTTCTAAGATGGACCCACAGTGCCATCTAGCGACGTCAGAGGCACGGGAGTGCCGACATTAAAACAACCAATTGTAGTAATATGTTGTCATGAATTAAAAGCGATAGTGGGGGAAATCTGACATATTTTGCTACTACACTTCATCCAATGTGTTATATTCACCAGTAATAAGATGAACGTGATATATATATATATATATATAATTGCATATTAACATATAATGGTTTTTTTTTTTATGTTCATTCCCTTTCTGGTATAATCGATCGTCTTATGATGTATATGTTGTTACCAATCTTTTGTTTGATATCAATGGGTCATGGTGAGAGATGGATAGATCGTTTTGCGCATATAACACAATTCTTGTATTTCATTCTAAAGGACAACCTTCTCCTGTCTTAAACAAAGAAGCAGAAAGTATTAGCGGGAAACT
>JAMOIN010000940.1:183245-258241 GCA_024666655.1 Dascyllus trimaculatus
CGATCGTCTTATGATGTATATGTTGTTACCAATCTTTTGTTTGATATCAATGGGTCATGGTGAGAGATGGATAGATCGTTTTGCGCATATAACACAATTCTTGTATTTCATTCTAAAGGACAACCTTCTCCTGTCTTAAACAAAGAAGCAGAAAGTATTAGCGGGAAACTACTGTCCACGCCCAAAATAAACACCCACCAGAGGGCTGAGGATAAAAGTGGAAGACTGCTTTGTCCTGGGCTCTTTTTCTTTACAAAACTTCCTTGCTATTTTCTCTGACCATTTTTCAGATATTCCGCGCTTTTTACCTTTTCGTCTTCGTCTAGTTGCTAAGTCAAATTTTTGCGCGTCTTATTGTTGTGGCTCTTTGTTAATCTTTTAGACTTTTTTTTATTTAGATTGTGCTCACGCTCATCTAAGTCCGAGCTGTTTCACTACCGCTTCTTCCTCAAGCCGAAAACTGTTCTAACAGAACAGTTTTTCATTTTTTTAGAGATCTTGCGGCTAACACCAAACGCCGTCAAGTCTAACAGAGCCACAGTTAATAATCAAGTTATTCTCCATCAACCCGGACGACAGCGCACTCCGCGCCCGGCTGCCTACCACCACCGACCACCATCTGTGTGCCAACGTCGGGATCTTGCTGGCAAAATCCCTGGTACTACACGGCTGTGAGGGCTCCAACGGCAGAACGTTGCCTAGCAACCGAGACGACGCTCCGGAAAGCATCCACAGAGGCTCGTCACTCAACGGTTCCGACTCACGTTCCAGCTCACGGAGGCTCCGACCAGACCGCTCTGTTCAAAGTAGGCAAAGCCCACCTCTCTATCTGCTCCTGATTGGGTTGATGCTGTAATAACTTGATAACAGGTTTAATTTTAGCGTATCATTCGTTAACCTAAATCAGAACTTTAGATCGGTGGCTAATTACCCGTCTTTCACCATCATCCTCGTCATTCTGTTTGATAATCTGACATCACACATTCACCATACACACACTCTGACTCAACTGCTATAGCTCATGTATGTATATTAGTAGATTAGTTAATAAATATATTCATTTAGACCAATTCCTGATTCTGTGTTTTTCTTTGTGTGGGAACTGAGGTCAATTTAATCAGAATTCACGACTTTCAGCTAAGAGACTGTTCTACTTCATTCAATTAAAGTTTCTTTGAGACTTAATCTCGAATGATAATTTTCTCAGTAATCTGAGATGGTGCCCCTTTATTAACGAGTGCAAATTTTCATTAAAGTGTAGTTACGCTACATATTTTGGTGCGGCCGTGCGAGGCGATTTTAAACCAATGTTCCCCACAAAGAAATACAATTTCTGCTAAATAAATCCAGTGAGCTAAAGCAAGCAGGAGCTTTCTGTCCATCGTTTCAACTTGTTTTGATGTGTGTGAGCACCGACATTTCTTTTTCTAAACGTAAACTTTGCGCATAAATTTCAATCTGAGCCTTAAGACTTAGTTATGACCCAGACCTTATAACTTCGTGGACGCACGTTGTTACAATACGTCTGCGATTAACTGTAACGTTACTGTAAATAAATCCTCCAGCCGTGTGACGGCAGAATAGCACTATAGTGAAGCTGCAGTACAGTTAACTCCGTGCTACGTAAACTTCAAGGCGTCGCCGTACGCCTAACACAACCTAAAACAGTGTCAAACTTCGCTGCGCTGAGCCAGAAATGTTGATATACACTATGCAATTGATCACAGTTGCTGCGAGCCCCCAGAACTGTAACTGAGCTTTTAATTGTGTGAACCGTACAGCGGGTATCCCCGGAGGTTCACATCTTTTTCTTGGTACCAGTTATTTGTTTACATCGCGCCGCCGTGCGCTTTCTGTAAAAGGCCTGTCTGACGAGTCCCTGCTGCTGCGCAGGGCCAGAGCGGAGACCTCGTCCTGAATATTGTTGGGTTTTGCTGCGAAGTTCCAGAAAGCTTTAGCATATTCAGACCCTCGGTGTTAACTGTTAGATTAGCTACCTAATAAGTTGACAACTGTTACAACAGTCGAGGTATCTTGTGCTTGTGTGTACTTAATTCAACACACGTTTCTATTGGAAGTGGGAAGTCCCTGCTGTCCGGTGAAGAGTAAAGCGATTTAAATGCTTGTTGACCAGTTGTAAGCCTGCAGTGCTTTATACTTGTTAAATTCACACAGACGTTCTGTGTAGTCCTTTGCTAAGGCCGCCGCGCCTTGCCGTTGTCTGAGAAATCCCAAGCTAACTAAGTTAGCAGCGCTGTAGTAATCACCTCTGTGTCCCCAGAGAGTGTGAATCGATCCAACTTCAGACCTGCGGGTCTATCAGGGGGCGGTGCTTACGCTTGACGCGCCGACGTCATACACCCAACCCCTCTACGACACTTAGAGTAGAAACAAGTTTGGCTCCATCTGGTGGTTGCTTTGAGCTATTGAGCTTGATGTTGAAATAATTTTAAATTCCTCTTACAGCAACTGATGCATGTCACAGGAAATGACTAACACACTCATGATAAAGTAAAGCATGGTGATTTTGTAAATGTAAATGACCTGTTGTGATAAACCACTGTCACTAATCATTTACAATCAATTCCACTCACATTAATCCATGTTTGAATAATAAAATTACACTCACTCTTTGAAATTTCAGACTCAGCTTCTGAATTCAGAACCTAATATGATAATAACTCATCACTGTAACGCAAGGCAGTTTGAGTTGTCTTACTTTAACTGTATCAACTAATCAGTTGAACATCTTTAAAAGGAATATTTAACGTACACTGCAAGGTTTTATAATTTGATTTTCATTTGATTTTACACTACATTTACCAGCCTATCTCCTCTTTAACAAATCTAAAGGTTTAACTTTCTCTTCATCAACAAAGAATAACCAAATCAAATAATTACACTAAGAGTGTTTGCTCACAACACTTAAACAAATAATCAAACACTAAACACGCACAAACCACAGCAGTGTACAGATCACTTGAAAATAGTTCAAAACCACTGAATTGCATGCAAATCTACCACACTTTCTGCTGTTGTTGCTTTCTTTTATCGATCTTCCCCAAAGAATAAGCCATCAAGCTCGTCGCTCAAACAGACCTACCTCGTGCCTAAAGTGTTTGTTGTTGTCGATTTTTCTTAACCATCGTCATCAAAGATGGCTCTTGAAATATCCAGCCACAGTGACACCCTTGAAAACCTAGAAGTCGCGTTAGTGGACATGACTGAAGACCTGATACCTGGCTTTGCAAACCGTGTTAACCAAGCAGATCCTTCTGAGCTTGAAACAATCATGGCAGGGCTCATCGATGATGCCCTCGCAAAACCACTTAAAGACAAACCCCTAGCTAAAATGTTAGGAAGCATGGCTGCAGTAATGTCTGCACAGCTTAAACATTCATACAAACTTTTAGAACAGACAACCAGCACACTAAAATCTCGCTCACAAGAAGTTGACCTTTTAAGAAAAGAAGTTCGAGCAGCTCAACAACAACATGATCAAGATCAACAACTGTTAATCGAATCCCAGACACGTCTTGACGATCTGGAAGCCCAATTGAATGCTCAGCCCAAGGTCAGGGACCCAGAGCCTGACGATGAAAAATCACGTCAGCTAGAAGGAGAAATTGACAGGTTAGAACAAATTATCTCTGAACAACGAAAAGAGTTGATAACTACCGAAGCAGAATTAAGGGAATCCAATAAGGGCTTTACTGAAGCTAAAGACCTACTCAACAGAGCAGTGGATGAAATCAAAGACCTAAAAGCTCAGGTTAAAGTCTATGCTAAACACAAAGATATTGACCAAAAGCGGATAGGAGATCTAGAAAAACAACTAGAAGATAATGAAGATAAACTCACAAGTTTACATCAATTGCACAAAATCAAAGAAGAAGAACTAGCTGATGTCGAAAGGGAATTGAGATATTCCCTGGAGATAACCCAAGGTAAACAAACACGCTTTGATGATGAGGTCGCTGAAGAAAGGAGAAACACCTCATCTCCTCGTGATGTTCGAAGGAGGCCGTTTTCATCCGCCTCTCTTTTGCCTACACCAGAACCTGCTCCACGCTTCCGAGACAGTAAGGCACCGCTTGACCAAGCCAAAACAGCCTCTGCTCTTCGATCCTACTTACCCTCAGGCAGCTCCCTGCCTCAAGGCCCCACCGATCGGGATCTAGACAAGATTGCTCGCAACATATCTCGCTTTGAACCAGGTCTTGCCGGTTCTCACGACACATACACCTACTTGAAAGACATCGACTTCTACTTGAGGAAGTTTCCAAACGCTTCAGTAGACGACAAAACCTACTTAATCAAAGTGACATCAAGTCGTGACGTCAGCAGCTTCATTGAACGCCAACCTGACTACATTAGAAATGACTACGATCTACTGTGTCAGGCCCTAGAACAGGAATTTACCGATTACATATCGCAGGCTGGGTTGACCGCTGCGATGGTAATCAAACAGGGACGACAGGAGTCTCCCCAACAATATTACCACCGACTTCGTCGAGCTTACTTTGGTTCCCAGAATGAACCTGGGATGGAGGAGGACTTGAACTTCAAAACTCTTTTCGTTCAGAACCTCCACCCCACCACCAGTCATCACTTAGGGGTCTCCGCATGTCCCCGCACCTTAACCAGTCGGCAGTTGCGGGAACTAGCCCTGAAAGGATTTACTAGACAAAAGCAAAGTCAAAACCGATCAGCCGAGCCAAACACCATATTGAGTCTCGACACCAAGTCATTACCCTTGGAGCTTGAGGGAGCTTCAGGTGGCCAGCCTCGCGGCTCGACCACCCACTCATCTCAGGCTGCTCAGCCAAGAACAACACAAAGTCACCCCTCAGCCCAAAGAACTGATCGGGTTCATGGCTCCTTATCTTGGACTGGCAAGAACCAGAACCACAGAAGATTTGAGCCCAGCCGATACCCCTCAAACTCTCACCAGACAGGGCCCCCACGTCACTCTTGGGGAGGACAATCAAACCGGGTAGACAGGGACGAGGGTCGCCACAATTTCCATAACAACGATTCGCGAAGGAGAGAAGAAAGAAACAGGCCTCGACAGAACAATGACAGCGATGCAGGTAAGTCCAAAACACCTTCTATAAGTGAAGAAGACTTAGAAGCCATTAAGCAGCTACTTCGAGAAATGAAGAAAGAAAAACAAAAACAGAAGAAGGCGGATCTGTTCTCAGTAACATCCGTGTCCCCCACCACTACCATCCCGGATGATCCCCCCAGTCAACCTGAGGTTACTGAGGAGGAATTATACTTGGGACCCGATGAAACTGAGCCAAACTCAGGAGTCCAGGGAAACATTACTGAGGACCCACCACAGGGGGGTGACAAAACAGACCCTCCTAGTGCGGTCTTGGTGGTTCAGTTGGACTCTAAAGATGAGCCGTTCAAAGAGGGCTTGTCAACCATCGAAGTGAAACCTCCATTCCAGCAGTTCCTGGGCCACCTCACTGAAAAGGGGGTAGCCCGGAAATTCTACTTATCCATAACACTTGAAGATATCCTCGCGCATGAAGCTCTTCTCGACACAGCAGCAGACATCACGTTGATGTCATCAACACTCTTTCAAAAGCTGCAAACCATGGTGTGGCAATCGAACAAGGACTTGAAGCTCCAGAAATGTTCTTTAGATGTGCAACCATATGCACATACAACTACTACATTGACATCAATGTCGGTAGTTAAATTTACCATCGGGCCGATGAGCCTCGTCCACCCTGTGTATGTGTCACCCCTTGACGACATACCTCTGCTCATTGGCAAGGACCTCCTCAACCGTTTGGAGCCCATGATTGATTTCAAAAACTCAAAGATCTGGGCACAGGTTCGCCAACCTCTGCCCATCTTCATTCCTGGAGACACTGGAGCACAATGTTATGTCCTTGAATCCAAGGACATCAAACATGATGCCCAACAATCTCCACTTGTCCAACGAGACACTTTCCTCTGTGCATTGAGCGCTCCCACCACGGCAGATGAGTATTGCCCACAAATCATAGGTGGCATTGAAATTGAAGACATTAGTGTCCATGATGTGGTGTTGGCCCTCTGGGCTGACAAATCTGCCATCAGCAAAGCCCAATACGACTCCCTATGTCAAACAAAACCCGGCCTACACCTTACAAAGAAAACCATTCGCTTTCCAGTAGACGCTGGGTCCCGGGAGACGTTGGGTGCTGAAGGTGTCTGTGCACTGAAGGTGCAGTGGAACAAAAAGGTACTGACCCATTACTTTCTGGTCATCCCTAACTTGCCACATCCCACCTATGTCGGTAGTGACATGCTGGTCCGACTTGGGGTCCAGGTGGACACTATAAACAATGTTCTCTGGTCACTCACAGAGGCCCAGGATGACCCCGCTCTACCAGACAATGATAACCTCAAATCTGGTCAAACCATCCCTGAAGCTTGCCAGATAACCAATGAACATCACGTGATGGTACCTGCCACCACCAAAAACGTGGCAATACGCATATGCATGCAACCGGGTCAGCGCCTGAACCATTCCCAAGCGTTTTTCCAACCGTCGCCATTGTTCTTTGAACTAGGACTTTCCTTAGAGGCCACTCCTTTGATGGAGCTGCGCTGTAGGTCAAACTACTTGCTGGTACAAAACCGCACAGCAGAAGAAATACTGATTCCCAAGTCTACCCCATTGGGATGGCTCATAAGCACCAAATTCCATGACTTTGAACTAGGGATCCCAGTGATAGGTCACATTCCTTCACTGTTACCTGACCATTCTGACATAAAGGTGGCATACACCAAACCATCCAAAGCTATTGCTATCTTTCAGGCCCTGACACTCCACAGTGAGGTAGTTGGCCGCATTGACTTGACAGATAACAACCAAATGGTCCTTCAAACAGCTACTGTCTTGACAGTTGATGCCTCTCCAGAGGACACTTCTTTCAGATCCCAACCTGAGGTAGGGGCAAAACCTGTGGAAGTGTCCCCCGAACTAAATGCCGATACAAACTCTGACTTTGCAGCCCAAGTACAACAAGTACTTGTACACGCTGATGCCTTGGAAAATGAAGAAGAGCGCGAAAGACTTCGTGACATTCTATACAAATACCGTACATCCTTCGCCAAAGATTCTCTTGATTGTGGTTTGACTGCCATCCACTCTGTGCGCATTCCAACACCTCCAAGTGCACCCCCAACTTTTGTACGGCAATATAAAATCCCTTTGGCATCGTACCAACCCGTACAAGAAATCATAGACGATCTTTTAGACAAAGGAATCATACGACCATGCAACAGCACTTACTCGGCTCCTGTCTGGCCAGTAATGAAACCCAACGGGAAATGGCGACTAACCATCGACTACCGTAGACTTAACCAACAGATCCCATTGTCTCGGTGGCCCATGACCCAGTTGGAACAAGAACTTCCAAAGGTCAAAGATGCAAAATACTTCTCCACCCTTGACATAGCTTCGGGGTTCTGGACAATCCCAGTACAAGCCTCAGACCAACATAAGTTGGCTTTCACTTTCAGCAACCGACAATACACCTTCACCAGGTGCCCGTTCGGCTATGCTAATTCACCCGCGGAATTCAATATCTTCTTGAACAAGGCATGCCCGGACGCGAACGACCGGGGCACTCTCATCTACGTCGATGACATACTGATGCGGAGTTCCACACTTGATGCGCACCTGAAAGAAATCGATCATGTCCTTGGCCAACTCACGGACGCAGGTGCTAAAATATCACTATCAAAGTGTCAGTGGTGTAGAACGAACGTAAACTATGTGGGCCTCCTTGTGGGACCACAAGGAGTGAAACCACAAGTTAACCGCGTTCAAGGCGTCGTTACCATCAAGGCACCTAGTAACCTGTCTGAGCTCCGTAGCTTCCTGGGAGTGTGCAACTACTCACGACAATTCATTGAGAATTACGCAGACTTGGCAAAACCATTGACAGACTTGCTGAAAAAGGATGCACCATTCGTCTGGGACGAACCACAGGAAAAAGCAATGCAAGCACTGAAAGATAAGTTGTGCACAGCCCCATGCCTGGCCTACCCAGATTGCGACAAAGAGTTCCACCTACAGGTGGGTTTCTCCAATCATTCCTTGAGCGCTGGCCTTTACCAGGTATACGACCAAGACAAACGAGTCGTGGCCTATGCCAGCAAAACGCTGTCAGCCCCTGAACTCAAATACACTGACTGTGAAAAGGCACTACTGGCCACCGTATGGGCAGTCAAACACTTCTCCAACTACCTTGGCGGTCAGAAGGTGATAGTTGAAACTCATCACCAGCCAGTAACCTTCCTTAACAGCCAGAGAATCAGAGAAGGTGTGGTGACTAACGCTCGAGTGGCATCTTGGTTAATGGCACTGCAGAGTTTCGACATGGAAGTCCGTTATGCCCAAAACTGTAAAAGTCCCCTGGGCACTGGACTGGCAACATGTCGGCGATGCTCGGACGATCTTCCTGCCACCAGCACTCCAATCATTCAACCACCATCTCTGGACGACACACACCACCATTACTTTGACCATAACATCTGCAAAGATATGGTCACAGCATATGTAGATGGCTGCTCTTTCCACCATGACACACAGGTCCGAGCAGGTGTGGGCGTGGTGTGGGTAAACGATACACCACATGAGCCGCAAAAATTCCAATTGGGTCCTCAGTCCTCCCAATATGCGGAAATAGCGGCTATCTTGATCACACTGCAACTGGCTGTGACACAGAACCTGAAAACATTGGTCATCTGCACTGATTCCAACTATGCACGCCTTAGCTTCTCCTGCCACATGACTCGATGGCGCCACAATGGTTTCGTCACCTCCAACAGGAAACCTGTCAAACACAAGGAACTATTCATGGCCTGCGACCAAATAGTAACCACACAGGACATGCAACTGTACTGGAAAAAAGTCAGAGGTCACTCACGTATACTCGGACAAGACAAGACGCTTAATGATCTGGCGGACACGCTAGCCAAACAGGGCGCCCTGGAAGGGCCTTCTTGGACATTCGAGGCAACATGTCTGCCCGATCCAACATTAAGTGCCCACCCTCCCGCCCCGCATGTCTGTGCTGTTACTCGTGCCCAAGCGACTATGCCTCGATCTGACCACTCTCCTGTGTCAGTCTCTCCTGCTTTCTCAGATTCTGACCTTGTCACTTTGCAGTCTCTTGATCCCGCCATACACAAAATGGTTCTGTATCTTACAGACCCGACGAACCACGCTCTGCACGACGCAGACTTTGAGTCTGTGCCCGACTTGAAACACCTTTTCAATGCCCGCACTTCTCTTCAGGTGGTCAAGGGCCTCCTGGTTCATGTTTCCGACCCCCTCACTTCTCCTGCGTTTGTAGTGCCTCGGAACCACAGGGGGGTAAGGCTGACGTATGCCCATGACTCGCCGTGCGCAGGCCACAGGGGAATAAAGGCGACAAATAACACACTTCAGCAGGTAGCCTATTGGCCACAGATGCGGAAAGATGTGACAGACTACATCAAAGGCTGCCTGGTTTGTTGCCAGTTCCAACCAACAAACACAGTACACAGAGCACCCTTACAACGAAGAGGCATCTCCTTCCCCTGGTCAGACCTCCAAATTGACTGGGTGGGGCCTCTTACCAAATCAACCAAAGGCAACAAATACTTTCTAACAGTGACGTGTGCCTTCACCAAATGGTTGGAATGCTTACCAGCCCCTAATGACACAGCTCAAACAACCGCAATCTTACTAATGAACCATGTCTTTTCACGGTTTGGCCTCCCCACGCGCATAAACTCAGATAGGGGAACACACTTTACCGCCGAAGTAATGCAACAACTGTGGCAGACACTTGGCGTAAAAGCCAATCTCCACATCAGCCACCATCCCCAAGCTTCAGGGCAGGTAGAACGAGCCAACCGAACTGTGGTAGACATCCTAAAAAAATATGTTACATCCAACCACAGAGATTGGGATGTCAAACTACCTTTGGTACTGATGGCCATCAGAGCAACTCCACATGAAGCAACAGGAGTCACTCCCTTTGAAATGATGACAGGGAGACAAATGACTCTGCCACTGCACCTCCTCTACCAACCAGGAGAAGCTAGTGTTGCTACAGCCTACACGACCCATCAGTACATGACTGACCTCACTGATCATCTTAAGGCCACTTTCGCCTTTGCACAAAAACATCTAAACAAAAGCGCAGAAGGACGCAAGGCCTACTATGATAAAAAGGCGTCACAGGACGAACTCCAAGTGGGGGACAAGGTGTGGTACTACATCTTCGTTCAACCAACGGGGAATGCAAAACAAAGTGGGGGAAAGCTTGCCCGCAAGTTCCTCCCCCGCTGGTCTGGTCCTTACGTAATCACAGACAAACTCTCGCTCGTAGTTTATCAAATCAAGATAAGTAAAGGCCAGAGAGAACCGACCTTCAAATGGGTACACCGAGACCAAATCAAACCACACAAAACCCCTAGGGGACTCGTTGGGGACAACCATACCCCAGACCAAAACTAAACATAGGAAACCAGAAACATGCAGCAGTAAATAACAAATTGTACAATAGATAAGGAAATAAAAACTAAATCTAACAATCCAGTTGGTAACATAAATTATGGTTAGGTACTAAATAGACAAAATCCTTTAAAGCCATTTAGAACCCCATTACTTCGTCTTCAGTCAAGTTCACTATTTAACATTATCCGCAATACCCAACAATCCCATCAATTACGAGTGGGGGTGAAACAAATGCTACAAAATTGTCTTGTTGAATGTCTCACCTGTATACTCTCTGATAATGTATATGTTTCCCGTCAGGATGATGTGGCTGCTCATTATTGTGATGCTCGGAGGAATGACTGTCCCGGCGCACCCTGAAGTTGTTGAGCCAGGACCAGCCTCCGGGATTGTTCTAAAAGAGCAGTCAGGGTTGTTGATAACAAACTGCCGACTGCACACGCAGAAGGTGTTTGTAAGGTTCAACCCCGAAACGGTATGCAAGAAACACGTTTCTACAACAGCCAAATTAACCTCTTGGGCTGGGACCCGCTGGAAGAGCGAGGTCGTGACCCATGCTGAAGTAGACATTACCCACATCTTAACTCAGCTTCAAAAATTCACTATCACCCAATCAGAATTGAGTGGTATCAACAAACGCGAAAAACGTTTCATTGGAGCACTACTGACTGCAGCTTCTGCTCTCGGTTCCCTATTTAGTCTAGGAGTCTCCTCTGTCAATGCCGTTAACATAGCCTCTATTAAACGCCACGTAGGTGAGCTACAGGCCGAGATTCCCGCAATCCAAGAACAAATGGATCAACAACGGGAACAGTTACAGGCTATCGGAAAGACAGTGCAGGGCACAGTACTCGTACTTAACACCCAAAGCGATGTACTACTCAAGACCGTAGGTGCCGTAGACATGTTACTGTCCGTTCTCCAAGTCGACTATGCTCACACACAGCTAGTGACTATGCTGATGACCGACATGCTTCGAGACATCAGCTCTTCTGTAGATAGTCTGGCAATGGGCAAAATTCCCCCATATCTGGTCCCTCTTTCTCTAGTACAAGACATCTTATCAGTTGCCACGACAGACTCAGTGACACCCTTACAGGCTCACTTAGCTTATACCTTAGGTAATTCAGTACCTATCTATGTCGACCCGGAGGCCAGAGAGCTTGCTTTTATCATCAACCTTCCCATAGTGACTGCCGAAAACATTTATAGGCTGAAAGATGTAGTAAATGTAGGAACCTGGCAAGGTGAGACGCATGTTAAAGTGCACACACCACAGGTGGTAGCCTACCACGACAGTAACCCAGGACTCTATCTCGCGCCCAACCTCCGGATGTGCACACTTACTAAAGACATCCACTACCTGTGTCCTAGCAAACCATTTGTCCGTGACAACACAGGCGGCATCTGTGGTCTCAAGCCCATGACCAAAACATCACAATGCCCCACAACTGTGATGCCCCGATACCAGGTCACTGAGACACAAGCCGAAATAGTGGGTAGCCGCTGGCTAGTTAATACTCCAGCCAAGTTTGCCACCCTGGCTTATGAGCGACACGACACTTCGTCTCGCATCGAGTTACCCAGCCAAACTCTATGGGTGAATGTGCCGGAAGGAGCCATCCTCCATATAGATGACCTAGCTCTCTATCACCTAAATTCCGAACAATACGAAAGTGAGGTTGAGATCTCTGACTTTTTCAGCAAACACACATTAGAATTGGATTCCAACACCATCACCCAAATACAGTATGAGGGCACACAAATCATTGATGTAGGTCCTGTCGATGACGTACTTAAAGAAATTGCCTCCCAGCCAAAAGCACCCCATCAACCTTTGGTTTACTCCTGGTCGACCTCTGATACGGTACTAGCCACAACCGTAGGCCTAGGATATTTAGTAACCTTTGGAATAGCTTTCTTTTACGCAAAACGCACCAAAACACTTCAATGCAAATTAGACAAACAAAACGAGAAATTAAACAAAATTTTCAGACGCAACAAACCAGGTCAGGACCGTACCTCTAGACCCCTCGAGGTAATTGAGGAAGAAACTGATTTTGAAGGGAGCAATGTACACCATGCCCCTGCAATTCTGGAACTCGTCTATGGCTAAATGACCAATTAACCATGGCCAAACGACTCTTGTAAAGACTCCCTGGTCAAGAGCTCTGTATATAATGTTAATCATTTTTCTTCCTCTATGTTCATATATCTCTGTTTATTTTATTTTGTTTTATTTTCTTTTATCAGAATAAAACCTTGTCAGTCTTTAAATATTAACGTAGGACTATCCTTTAAAATGCCACTAGGGCAACCTAGCAAAAGTGTTAAGACATCGTATGTAGTACTAGCATGCATCAACCCAGATCAGAGCAGCAACTGTTGTGTCTCCTTGTTCCTGATCACCTCTGATGTCCTCAACCTGACGGCCCGAAGTTCCCGGAAGGCAATCATCGAGCCGAGTGGGGGATATGTAGCGGACATAGACTTCTCCCTCTCTCTCTGGAATGCTACGTGAGAGGTAAAAGAAAAACATTTGAGTAGACTTTGCGTCTACTCTGACCATTAAACTGCCACCTCGAACACTTTCCAGGCTCGTGAACCTAACAGTTACCAAGAAGGATCACCATTTGTCTCTCACTGGAGCAAATGGCGCTATTTACACTCCTTTGTTCTGCTAACACGAATCTCACGTCATCTGATGTGAGATGAGATAACCCGGGGAACATTGACACTCTGAACCCCCACTTCAAAGGGGAGCTACATATCACGCTGAGCTGGTGAATGTTTTTCCTACATCTCCCTCATGGACTCATCTAAAACTCTTCCACTCCTAACTGATAAGAAAGGTCATAAATTTTGAGGTAACACCTGGAACTGTGTCTCTTCTTCATTGTATTCACACAGACATGGACTAAAAATAACTATTGTTCTGTTTATTTGTTTCATGTGTTTATACCTGCATCAGCCTCAATATGATGTCCTATATCAACTGTCCAAAAATCGCATTTCTAAGTAATATGAGAACGAAGATAAGGATTTGCAAAAATATTCACAGTTCTAAGATAGACCCACAGTGCCATCTAGCGACGTCAGATGCACGGGAGTGCCGACATTAAAACAACCAATTGTAGTAATATGTTGTCATGAATTAAAAGTGATAGTGGGGGAAATCTGACATAGTTTGCTACTACACTTCATCCAATGTGTTATATTCACCAGTAATAAGATGAACGTGATATATATATATATATATATAATTGCATATTAACATATAATGTTTTTTTTTTTTATGTTCATTCCCTTTCTGGTATAATCGATCGTCTTATGATGTATATGTTGTTACCAATCTTTTGTTTGATATCAATGGGTCATGGTGAGAGATGGATAGATCGTTTTGCGCATATAACACAATTCTTGTATTTCATTCTAAAGGACAACCTTCTCCTGTCTTAAACAAAGAAGCAGAAAGTATTAGCGGGAAACTACTGTCCACGCCCAAAATAAACACCCACCAGAGGGCTGAGGATAAAAGTGGAAGACTGCTTTGTCCTGGGCTCTTTTTCTTTACAAAACTTCCTTGCTATTTTCTCTGACCATTTTTCAGATATTCCGCGCTTTTTACCTTTTCGTCTTCGTCTAGTTGCTAAGTCAAATTTTTGCGCGTCTTATTGTTGTGGCTCTTTGTTAATCTTTTAGACTTTTTTTTATTTAGATTGTGCTCACGCTCATCTAAGTCCGAGCTGTTTCACTACCGCTTCTTCCTCAAGCCGAAAACTGTTCTAACAGAACAGTTTTTCATTTTTTTAGAGATCTTGCGGCTAACACCAAACGCCGTCAAGTCTAACAGAGCCACAGTTAATAATCAAGTTATTCTCCATCAACCCGGACGACAGCGCACTCCGCGCCCGGCTGCCTACCACCACCGACCACCATCTGTGTGCCAACGTCGGGATCTTGCTGGCAAAATCCCTGGTACTACACGGCTGTGAGGGCTCCAACGGCAGAACGTTGCCTAGCAACCGAGACGACGCTCCGGAAAGCATCCACAGAGGCTCGTCACTCAACGGTTCCGACTCACGTTCCAGCTCACGGAGGCTCCGACCAGACCGCTCTGTTCAAAGTAGGCAAAGCCCACCTCTCTATCTGCTCCTGATTGGGTTGATGCTGTAATAACTTGATAACAGGTTTAATTTTAGCGTATCATTCGTTAACCTAAATCAGAACTTTAGATCGGTGGCTAATTACCCGTCTTTCACCATCATCCTCGTCATTCTGTTTGATAATCTGACATCACACATTCACCATACACACACTCTGACTCAACTGCTATAGCTCATGTATGTATATTAGTAGATTAGTTAATAAATATATTCATTTAGACCAATTCCTGATTCTGTGTTTTTCTTTGTGTGGGAACTGAGGTCAATTTAATCAGAATTCACGACTTTCAGCTAAGAGACTGTTCTACTTCATTCAATTAAAGTTTCTTTGAGACTTAATCTCGAATGATAATTTTCTCAGTAATCTGAGATGGTGCCCCTTTATTAACGAGTGCAAATTTTCATTAAAGTGTAGTTACGCTACATGGTTGATGGTTGGTGGTTGATGATTGATGGTTAATGGTTGAAGGTTGATGGTTGGTGGTTGGTGGTTGATGGTTGATGGTTGATGGTTGAAGGTTGAAGGTTGATGGTTGAAGGTTGATGGTTGATTGTTGAAGGTTGAAGGTTGAAGGTTGATGGTTGAAGGTTGATGGTTGATGGTTGATGGTTGAAGGTTCAAGGTTGATGGTTGAAGGTTGATGGTTGATGGTTGAAGGTTGATGGTTGAAGGATGATGGTTGAAGGTTGATTGTTGAAGGTTGGTGGTTGATGGTTGGTGGTTGATGGTTGGTGGTTGATGGTTGAAGGTTGATGGTTGAAGGTTGATGGTTGATGGTTGAAGGTTGATGGTTGATGGTTGAAGGATGATGGTTGAAGGTTCAAGGTTGATGGTTGAAGGTTGATGGTTGATGGTTGATGGTTGAAGGTTGATGGTTGATGGTTGATGGTTGAAGGTTGAAGGATGATGGTTGAAGGTTCAAGGTTGATGTTAAAGGCTGAAGGCTGAAGGCTGAAGGTTGGTGGTTGATGGTTTATGGTTTATGGTTGATGGTTGGTGGTTGATGGTTGAAGGTTGATGGTTGATGGTTGATGGTTGAAGGTTGATGGTTGAAGGATGATGGTTGAAGGTTGATGGTTGAAGGTTGAAGGTTGATGTTAAAGGCTGAAGGCTGAAGGCTGAAGGTTGGTGGTTGATGGTTGATGGTTTATGGTTTATGGTTGATGGTTGGTGGTTGAAGGATGATTTCTCCGTTTTCTTTGAACACCTGCAGTCACACTGACATGTTAACGTTAACTTCACCTGAAGCTGTGTGTGTTTGTTCTGACAGTGAAGTTCTCACCTTCATGTTCTGTTCAGATGGATCCCCTTCAGGTTCATCATCGACTCTGAACCTGGCCACCACACTGTTACCACGGCAACAGCTCAGGCTGAAGCATGAAATGAATGAGAGGACAAACATGTTGGTTAAGCTGGTTACTGCTGATGGGCTGTAATTTAATGTATCATACATCAGATTAAAGCTGCGTTACCTGCAGCCACGCTGAGTGCAGCTGTGATGTCATCAGCGTGTCACCATTCAGAGAATCGCCTCCATGTTTGCTGCCGGCGGAAGAATAGGAGGAGGAAGAGGACGAAGGGTCGGACGCAGCAGCAGATTGAGGTTAATAGAAGAAAGTTGAAGGAACGAAGTGATGTGATGTTCCCCAATCAGAGGTGATTATCATCCGTCCACGGCAAACAGGAAACGAACACAATGACGTCACACTGATTTTTATTTCAGAACTCACCGAGGCTCACAGAACCTCTCAGAACCTTCTCTTCTGCTCTGTTTGCTGCTGCTTTGGCTGAAATCGGATCATTTAAATGACTCAGTGATGTGAGGAGTCCAGGTGTGGACAGGTAACAGTCCTGACACCTGTACAACCAACAACCGTCCACAAGACTCCCCCTTTATATCAGCTGCTTTTACTGGTCCAGTCCAGGTGTTTCTACCTGCTCTGTGTTTCGTGTCTCTTTGTGGTGATTTTATGCATCTTGGTAGAACCACATTCTCAGCAGCTGGTTAGTGGTGCTGTGGACCCTCCTGGGTTTTCAGAAGCTTCCAGTTCTTCTCTTCCAGAACAGGAACATTTCTGTTTGGCAGATTCACCAGCATCCACACTTTGAGAGTCTTTGGTTGTTGATGAGACACTGATGATATGAAACATCTGAACATCAGTCGTCAGAGCTGAAGAAGACTCTGGAACGAAGGAGAAGGAGATGTTCAGCTGCTTTCTGCTGGAGCTCTGAGGACTTTTTCTCTGGGAGGTTTCTGAGTGAAATGAAGAACTGTTTCATGTTCATCAGTTCCTTCTGTTCAGACTGTCAGTGTCCTCGTTCTTCAGGAACTGATCAATAAATCAACCAATATCTGCATATGATCAATCAAACCCAGTGTATTTATTCAGCACGTTTAAACCAACCTGAGCTGGACAAAGACTAAAGATTGAAAACACAACAACAACCTGTGAGATCAAGCTTTGAAATAAAATTATTAGAACACTCAGACAGCTGGAGTCAGTGAAAACATCTGGACCAGAACCTGAGTTAGACCCTCAGTGAGACGGACCTGGAGATCTGGTTTTCTATGGTGCAGAAAAGTGAATTTAAAGGTACGTTTAGGTTCATCCTCTGAGGTGAACCAGAGAATGATAAAGTGGAAAACCGACCTCATGACTCTGAGTTAACGTCAGCTCCACTTCCACCTGCTGCTGCTTTCACCGTTTTCAAGCCTCTTCTCAACATTTGCTCCCCGTGTCTTTTTCAGGCTTCAGCGTTCCTCAGTTTTATTCTCCTCAGGTTCCATGTTTAGACGTGGGTTAAAGGTTGACTGTTAAAGATCAGCAGTTTGTCCTCTGCTTCTCAGTTCACTTTGATTTTTCCTGAAGTGTTCAGAGCTTTGAGATGGTTCTGGTTGGTTCCCTGTATCCACCTGTGATCAACCTGTCGGTCACATGACCTGGATCGACTCATGAGCTCAGCAAACAGAGACTCTGAATAGGAATTCATGGAAGGTCTTTAGATCTGTAAACTACACTAAGATAAAAAGTTCACTGCTGCAAACTAAACCTGACAGTCACTGATGCTGTGGTTAGTGTTGGAGTCATCAACAGCAGCCGAACTGACCGTGTTTGATGCTTCATCGAGTTCTTGTTGTGTTTCTCTGAACAGAACACTGTAGTATTACTGCAGTATTTACCTCAGTGTACTTGTTGGCTGTAGTACTACTGTTACTACTGCAGTATTTATCTCAGTGTACTTGTTGGCTGTAGTATTACTGTTACTACTGCAGTATTTATCTCAGTGTACTTGTTGGCTGTAGTACTACTGTTACGACTGCAGTATTTATCTCAGTGTACTTGTTGGCTGTAGTACTACTGTTACTACTGCAGTATTTATCTCAGTGTACTTGTTGGCTGTAGTATTACTGTTACTACTGCAGTATTTATCTCAGTGTACTTGTTGGCTGTAGTACTACTGTTATCTGCAGTATTTATCTCAGTGTACTTGTTGGCTGTAGTACTACTGTTACTACTGCAGTATTTATCTCAGTGTACTTGTTGGCTGTAGTGTTACTGTTACTACTGCAGTATTTATCTCAGTGTACTTGTTGGCTGTAGTACTACTGTTACTACTGCAGTATTTATCTCAGTGTACTTGTTGGCTGTAGTACTACTGTTACGACTGCAGTATTTATCTCAGTGTACTTGTTGGCTGTAGTACTACTGTTACGACTGCAGTATTTATCTCAGTGTACTTGTTGGCTGTGGTACTACTGTTACTACTGCAGTATTTATCTCAGTGTACTTGTTGGCTGTAGTACTACTGTTACGACTGCAGTATTTATCTCAGTGTACTTGTTGGCTGTAGTACTACTGTTACTACTGCAGTATTTATCTCAGTGTACTTGTTGGCTGTAGTACTACTGTTACTACTGCAGTATTTATCTCAGTGTACTTGTTGGCTGTAGTACTACTGTTACTACTGCAGTATTTATCTCAGTGTACTTGTTGGCTGTAGTACTACTGTTACTACTGCAGTATTTAAGGACCGCCCCCAGCAGGTCATGTGACCTCCGGCTGTTTAAACCTCCTTCATCCTTCAGAGACACAAACAGCGGAGAGCATCAGGTGAGTGAACTTCATTCACTTTAATGCATGTAGAATACCAGATAGAATAATACCAGATAGAATAATACCAGATAGAATAATACCAGATAGAATAATACCAGATAGAATAATACCAGATAGAATAATACCAGATAGAATAATACCAGATATTACTTTAGATCTAATACCAGATAATATTTCAGATATAACATCAGTTGATTTATTGTCTCTGTAGAACTTCTGACATGAACAGGCTGGAAGGAATTTAAAAACCTTCTAATCTGAATGATGCTGATTAAAACTGATTCCAACCTGAAGAAAAGTGATGTAGAAATATCATGTTTAAATCTGTGATTATCATTAAATTATTAACTCTTTTTGATGTCAGATTGTTTCTGGATCTGGTTGATTAATTGCCACGTGTTTATATATATGTATACGTGTGTGTGTGTGTGTGTGTGTGTGTGTGTGTGTGTGTGTGTGTGTGTGCGCGCGCATTTCTGTACAAAAAAAGTGAATGTTATTTCTGATTTTACTTCATAAGCTTCAGGAGAGAGTTAATTTAAAATAAACTAAAATCCTCCAGATGAGTTTATATTTTATTCTGTTCAGTGTTAATTAATGTTAATACTAACACTAGTTAATATTAACTGATGTTAGTATTAACTAATATTAATATTAACTAATGTTAATATTAACTGATGTTAGTATTAACTAATATTAATATTAACTAATGTTAATACTAACATTAGTTAATATTAACTGATGTTAGTATTAACTAATATTAATATTAACTAATGTTAATATTAACTGATGTTAGTATTAACTAATATTAATATTAACTAATGTTACTGTTAAGTCATGTTAGTGTTAACATTTATGGTTTCTATGGCGACGCAGCAGCAGAGGTCCAGCAGAACTGACTTTGTGTGAACTAAAACCTGCCGGCTGGTTTCAAAGCCGTGTTTAGATTTAAAGATGGAGGCGTCCACCAGCCAGAACGTTTCATATTAAAGGGACGTTTTTTAAAGGGTTCTATCCCTGACTCTGTCTGTTAAATTGTTCGATAAAACGTTTACTTTAACCAGATCCTGTAGAACCAGAACCTTCCTATTCTTGATTCTGGTTCTACAGGACCAGAACCTTCCTCTTCCTGGTTCAGATGCTGTTGAACCAGAACCTTCCTCCTCCTGGTCCTGGTCCAGTAGAACCAGAACCTTCCTCCTCTTGGTTCAGATGCTGTAGAACCAGAACCTTCCTCCTCCTGGTCCTGGTCCAGTAGAACCAGAACCTTCCTCCTCCTGGTTCAGATGCTGTAGAACCAGAACCTTCCTCCTCCTGGTCCTGGTCCAGTAGAACCAGAACCTTCCTCTTCTTGGTTCTGGCCCACTAGAACCAGAGCTTTCCTCCTTCTGTTCTGGTCCAGTAGAACCAGAACCTTCCTCCTCCTGGTTCTGATGCTGTAGAACCAGAACCTTCCTCCTCCTGTTCCTGGTCCAGTAGAACCAGAACCTTCCTCTTCTTGGTTCTGGTCCTGTAGAACCAGAACCTCTGATGGACCATGGATGTAGATCACATCTGCAGGATGAGGAGACGACACTGGTCCAGAGTTTAACATCTGAGGATACTGGGGTTGAACTGGTTTGTATTTAAGATGAAGGCTACAGTGAACTGAGGCTGCCTGTGTCTCGTCCTATCAGGTTCCTGGTGGAGAAGCTGAGGATTGTGGGAGTTGTGGTGCAGATTCTTCTTGTTCCAACAGCAGCAGGATGTTTGGCTCAGCGCTGCTCTGCTGCTGGTCCGTCAGTCTGCTCAGACTCTCCTCATCTCTGGTTCATGGAAACATCCAGCTGGATGAAGCTCCAGCCACCGGCCGCCGCACCGACACCTCCTACCTGTCCGACATGGGTCGGTACCACCTGTCCAATCAGAGAGGTCCTCCTCTGTCACCTGACACACCTGTCACTGCAGGGATACAAAGATTGAAGACTTGTTCTTCTTTTCTGTCAAGAAGCAAACAGCTGTATGCAGGTTTTAGTTCAGAGTGTTAAAATACAGTTTAAGTAAAGTTCAGCTTCATGTTTATTGAGTTTATCGGTTTGTTAACTCTGATTCTACAGGAATATAAAAACTGGACAAGATCTAATGGAGACATGAGGTCACAGCATCCAATCAGCTGTTCACTTTATACACTGAACATCTGGCAGAGGAGAGGCTAGGATGTAGTACTAGAGAGTACATGTAGTACTAGAGGGAACAAGTAGTACTAGAGGGTAAATGTAGTACTAGAGGGTACATGTAGTACTACAGGGTAAATGTAGTACTAGAGAGTATATATAGTACTAGAGAGTAAATGTAGTACTACAGAGTAAATGTAGTACTACAGAGTAAATGTAGTACTAGAGGGTATATATAGTACTAGAGGGTAAAGATAGTACTACAGGGTAAATGTAGTACTAGAGGGTATATATAGTACTAGAGGTAAATGTAGTACAAGAGGGTACATGTAGTGTTACAGGGTAAATGTAGTACTAGATGGTAAATGTAGTATTAGAGGGCAAATGTAGTACTAGAGGGTACATGTAGTGTTAGAGGGTAAATGTAGTACTAGATGGTAAATGTAGTACTCGAGGGTAAATGTAGTACTGGAGGATAAATGTAGTATTAGAGGGTAAATGTAGTATTAGAGGGGTAAAGGTAGTACTAAAGGGTAAATGTAGTACTAGAGGGTAAATGTAGTACTAGAGGGTAAATGTAGTACTAGAGAGTAAATGTAGTCCTAGGGGGTAAATGTAGTATTAGAGGGTAAATGTAGTACTAGAGGGTAAATGTAGTATTAGTGGGTAAATGTAGTACTAGAGGGTAAATGTAGTATTAGTGGGTAAATGTAGTATTAGTGGGTAAATGTAGTACTAGAGGGTAAATGTAGTATTAGTGGGTAAATGTAGTATTAGAGGGTAAATGTAGTACTAGAGGGTAAATGTAGTATTAGAGGGTAAATGTAGTACTAGAGGGTAAATGTAGTACTAGAGGGTAAATGTAGTATTAGAGGGTAAATGTAGTACTAGAGGGTAAATGTAGTGTTAGAGGGTAAATGTAGTACTAGAGGGTAGATGTAGTATTAGAGGGTAAATGTAGTATTAGAGGATAAATGTAGTACTAGAGGGTAAATGTAGTATTAGAGGGTAAATGTAGTACTAGAGAGTAAATGTAGTACTAGAGGGTAAATGTAGTGTTAGAGGGTAAATGTAGTACTACAGGGTAAATGTAGTACTAGAGGGTAAATGTAGTACTACAGGGTAAATGTAGTACTAGAGGGTAAATGTAGTATTAGAGGGTAAATGTAGTATTAGAGGATAAATGTAGTACTAGAGGGTAAATGTAGTATTAGAGGATAAATGTAGTACTAGAGGGTAAATGTAGTACTAGGGGGTAAATGTAGTACTAGAAGGTAAATGTAGTATTAGAGGATAAATGTAGTACTAGAGGGTAAATGTAGTATTAGAGGATAAATGTAGTACTAGAGGGTAAATGTAGTATTAGAGGATAAATGTAGTACTCGAGGGTAAATGTAGTATTAGAGGGTAAATGTAGTACTAGAGGGTAAATGTAGTACTAGAGGTAAATGTAGTATTAGAGGGTAAATGTAGTATTAGAGGGTAAATGTAGTACTAGAGGGTAGATGTAGTATTAGAAGGTAAATGTAGTACTAGAGGGTAAATGTAGTACTAGAGGGTAAATGTAGTACTAGAGGGTAAATGTAGTATTAGAGGGTAAATGTAGTACTAGAGGGTAGATGTAGTATTAGAAGGTAAATGTAGTACTAGAGGGTAAATGTAGTATTAGAGGGTAAATGTAGTACTAGAGGGTAGATGTAGTACTAGAAGGTAAATGTAGTACTATAGGGTAAATGTAGTACTAGAGGGTAAATGTAGTATTAGAGGGTAAATGTAATATTAGAGGATAAATGTAGTACTAGAGGGTAAATGTAGTATTAGAGGGTAAATGTAGTATTAGAGGATAAATGTTGTACTAGAGGGTAAATGTAGTATTAGAGGGTAAATGTAGTACTAGAGAGTAAATGTAGTACTAGAGGGTAAATGTAGTATTAGAAGGTAAATGTAGTACTAGATGGTAAATGTAGTATTAGAGGATAAATGTAGTACTAGAGGGTAAATGTAGTATTAGAGGATAAATGTAGTACTAGAGGGTAAATGTAGTATTAGAGGATAAATGTAGTACTAGAGGGTAGATGTAGTATTAGAGGGTAAATGTAGTATTAGAGGATAAATGTTGTACTAGAGGGTAAATGTAGTATTAGAGGGTAAATGTAGTACTAGAGAGTAAATGTAGTACTAGAGGGTAAATGTAGTATTAGAAGGTAAATGTAGTACTAGATGGTAAATGTAGTATTAGAGGATAAATGTAGTACTAGAGGGTAAATGTAGTATTAGAGGATAAATGTAGTACTAGAGGGTAAATGTAGTATTAGAGGGTAAATGTAGTACTAGAGAGTAAATGTAGTACTAGAGGGTAAATGTAGTATTAGAAGGTAAATGTAGTACTAGAGGGTAAATGTAGTACTAGAGGGTAAATGTAGTACTAGAGGGTAGATGTAGTACTAGAGGGTAGATGTAGTATTAGAAGGTAAATGTAGTACTAGAGGGTAAATGTAGTATTAGAAGGTAAATGTAGTACTAGAGGGTAAATGTAGTACTAGAGGGTAGATGTAGTATTAGAGGGTAAATGTAGTACTAGAGGGTAAATGTAGTACTAGAGGATAAATGTAGTACTAGAGGGTAAATGTAGTACTAGAGGATAAATGTAGTACTAGAGGGTAAATGTAGTACTAGAGGGTAAATGTAGTACTAGAGGGTAAATGTAGTACAAGAGGGTAAATGTAGTACTAGAGGGTAAATGTAGTACAAGAGGGTAAATGTAGTACTAGAAGGTAAATGTAGTACTAGAGGGTAAATGTAGTACTAGAGGGTAAATGTAGTACTAGAGGGTAGATGTAGTATTAGAAGGTAAATGTAGTACTAGAGGGTAAATGTAGTACTAGAGGGTAAATGTAGTACTAGAGGGTAGATGTAGTATTAGAAGGTAAATGTAGTACTAGAGGGTAAATGTAGTACTAGAGGATAAATGTAGTACTCGAGGGTAAATGTAGTACTAGAGGATAAATGTAGTACTAGAGGGTAAATGTAGTACTAGAGGGTAAATGTAGTACTAGAGGGTAAATGTAGTACTAGAGGGTAAATGTAGTACTAGAGGGTAGATGTAGTACTAGAGGGTAAATGTAGTACAAGAGGGTAAATGTAGTATTAGAGGGTAAATGTAGTACTAGAGGGTAAATGTAGTACTAGAGGGTAAATGTAGTACTAGAGGGTAAATGTAGTACAAGAGGGTAAATGTAGTACTAGAGGATGTACTGAGGCTCCACCAGATGTATTAAACCTGTTTTCTCTCCATGATGTCAGTAAATGTAGATCAGCTGTAGTTCCTGGTTGTTCCAGCAGGTGGAGCCTCTCACTGTTTAATGCTGTAGAGACCAGAGGAGGCGTCACTCAGACTACAGTTCATGTTGGAAGCAGAGAGCATTGTGGGAGTTTAGCTACAACGGGCACCATGACAAAGACTTCTGAGAAGGTTAATGACCTCCAACCAGAGCTCAGGTGTTTATCACAGTAACAGGGACCAGAAGTGACCAAGGAACCAATCATGAGTGTGACTGTCAGGGCTAATGTTCCTTGTGATCAGTTTGTGTTATTGATTACTGATGCTCTGCTGCATATTGATCTATAATATCTTTTCCTAACTTAACATCACTAGCGTCCTGCCACAGGTTGTGTTCTCCCTTCATGACACCTGTGTGACAGATCAGTTTAAAACACCTTGATTGATCCTGATCTCTCAGACTGGATCAGAACATCCCAAATAAATGTAGTCGTGAACTGAAGTTTCCATCCACTGTGAAGACCATGTTCATCATATCAGCCTTTAGTCTCCAGTGACTCCTACAGCTGTGAATCTTCTATGACTAAATCCTTGAATCATTCACCAGAACAATCATGTCTGTTGGTTCTTTCATAGATTTAAGGCAGGGCTCATATCCAGTCTTCTTTGATGTGTCAGGGGAGTCATTTCTCTCCATATGTGCTCTGCTGTTTGTTCACTTTGTGTGTCGTGTTTGTTTCCTGCAGAGAGAGGCCACGCCCCTGACCCTGTGCATGACCCCGCCCTCCTACCTGAGGACTCGGTGGAGGACCACTTCCTGATGGACGGAGGCTCCTATGATGAGGTGCAGTTTTCAGAGCAGCAGTCAGATTTTGCTCTCTGTTCTGGGTACAGTGATCATGCAGTGCATCCACCTGTTGCCTCCGTGTGTTGCAGGATGCGTCGGCGGCGCTGCAGCTGCAGGGTCGGGCCATGCGTTCACCTCGTCGCTGCATCCCTCACCAGCAGTCCTGTCTGGGCTACCCGCTGCCCTGCTGCGACCCCTGTGACACCTGCTACTGTCGCTTCTTCAACGCTATCTGCTACTGCCGCCGAGTCGGCCACGCCTGCCCGCCCAGACGCACCTGACGACGCACCTGACGACAGAAACAATGACGCAATGATCTTTAAATGTGCTCTGATGAGAAAAATACATGTTTAGAACTGTGGAGTTTGTGTGAGTGATTCTAAACGTTGATGTGAGGACACATGAACCTGCTGATTAAATAACTATGAAACTCTGAGAATCAGTTTGTGAACCTTAAAGATGGAGGCAGAAATATTTTTAAAGCCTGAGCAAGGCTAGCTGTATCCCCCACCTCCCAGTCTTTATGCTAAGCTAAGCTAACACATACGCTGTTTTTTATCAGCTGGAAGATTCCTACTGACTTCAAAATGTCCTGATGACAGAAACAGATTCAGACATCCAGACTTTCATACAGAACAGCAGCTGCAGGTGAACCTTTCTTCACTCTTCTTCTGATATTGCAGCGTAGTTTCTACAATGTTTGAGCAGATCTGTAGGTGAGCTGGTGTGCTGAGCTGCAGGGACTGTACAGATCTACACATTCTAGAAGAAACAGCAGTGTAGAGTTACAGCTGAGACAGTTAAAGACAAAAAGGAGGTTATGTTAATGGAAACAGCCTCTAGATATGTAACTTAATTACACAGAGAGGAATCAGGAGTTTAAGATGACAACAGAAGTGAGCACTTCAGTGTCTCTTTAAAACACCACAAAGGTTCTGCTGGGTCCAGGTCTGGACTCTCACTGTCCAGGTCCTGGTTCCTCTTAGTCCTGGTCTAGAAGCTCTGCTGTGATGTTGTTCTCTGGATAAATCTTCCTCTTCTCCATGTGGTCAGCCAGTGTTCTGGTTCCTCCTCAGACCTTCATGGAGCATCTCTAAACGTCATCAGCACCTTTATCTACCATCACACTCCACCTCCGTGCTTCACTGTCAGGACTAGTTTCAAATCATCAGAGGAAACATTCTTTTGTTCTACGTAGAAATACTGCTGTTACTGAGAACTGAAGCAGCTTAGAGTCATTCAGATGGTATAACAGAGGTGAAGTCGCTGCTGCTGTGAGTGAAAACAAAACTTGTGATGATCCGTTGGTCACATGATCAGTGACAATGTGTGAAAGGAAACTGACCCAGAGGTTAAAGGAGGTTAAAGCAGGAGGACTGCGCTACATCTAAGACACAAATAGAAGATGTTCAGTACGATCCGTGAACAAACGACACCAGTCTCAGAGTTTCTGGGTTTTATTAGGATCAGGTTGAAGCTGTTCTGTCTGACATGCTCAGTTGGCAGCGATGGTCTGGTCCATCCAGGAGCGCAGCTCGGTGACGCGAGCGTAAACGCCAGGTGAGGAGGTGCTGCAGGTTCCACTGCCCCAGGACACGATACCCACCAGAGTCCAGGCTCCGGCCTTCTCGCAGACCAGAGGACCACCAGAGTCTCCCTGAAAGACAACACAGAGGTGAACAGGACGATACAAACTGAGGGGCGGTGCTGCTTCATCTGGCCGAGGCTCCACCCACCATGCAGGAAGAGGCTCCGGAGGCGCCGGCGCAGATCATCAGGTCGGTGATCCTGCTGCCCCAGTAACGGCGGCAGTCAGTGTTGGTCAGCAGAGGCAGGGAGGCCTGCTGCAGGAGGGCGGGGGTGTCGGGAGCTGCAACACAAAGACCCATTAACACTAGAGCTCTATACTGCCCCCGCTGGTCAGACTGCCCCCTCGCTTACTGGATTAGTTTCTACTTGAGAGCCTTCGTCACCCTTTCAGTGAAATAGTCAAACTTTAACCAGAAGGATTTTCCGTGTTGTGATGATCAATTTGTCCAAATTCCAGTTGCAGTAATTTAATTTTTCTTCTCTTAGAGACGGGATCCCTCCCCGACTTACTGAACACCTCAGCAAGTTAGTTTTGAAGATTCCAACTTAAGACCTCGTAACACAGCACTTAAAAGTTCGATATAAATAACGTGAAAACACTCGCTGGGAAAACTTAATTTTTACTGAGTAACCAACTTAAAGCTGGTGTTTTGCTACCGATCACCAGGTAATTCAGACTCTGGAGGTGGTGGAACCGCTTGTTCCTTTACCTCAGTGCAGTTTGTTGGTTGAACCCGATTTCTTTAGAAGTTGTCTGAACTCAAAAGATTGATCCAAATAGTTGTGTTAGGTTTTTTGTTGAGTCCAAATGATCTTTTTTCTACTGCAGAACTCGTCCACGCTAACCCTAACCCTTTATTATGTAATAAGAGACTGAAGAAGGTCAGCGTCCACCTGAAACTAAGCTCAGTGTCACTGAGGCCAGGGAGGTGCCAGGAAATAATGTTCGTGTTCAAAAAGAAACTAAAGTTATGCCAACAAAACCATGTCGTGTTTGTTTAACAGTCTTTAACAGCACTGCAGGAGTCTGTGATGTGTAATTCTGTAGGGTCTGATCCTGAACTGCTAACACAGTCAGGTGGATCGGTCAGTGTGAACCACGCTGTTGGTTCTTTACCTGGATATTAAAGTTAACACTGTCGGGCCTCAGCGTTCAGACTGGGTAAATGTGTGACATTAGTCACATGTGGTCTAAAATGTACTGCAAATAATGTCTTGAATCTGATTGGCCCTGTGCAGCAGGAGCTCTCTGATTGGCCCTTGAAGCAGGCGTTCTTACCGTTGTAGCGGGTCAGGCCCCAGCCGGACGTCACACACTTCATGCCTCCGGGGAAGTTGTCTCCGCTCTCGGCCACGCACACGGGAGAAACACGCATGTTGAGCTGGGCGGGCTGGGCGAGCTTGATGAGCGTGATGTCGTTGTTGATGGTGAAGCCGTTGTACTTGGGGTGCTTGAACACCTGGAAGATCAACGACATGAGCAGAAAATGTGACGCCACCAGAACCAGAGCTTCGTTCCTCTGGAGGTTAAATCTCCTAGAACCTGTTCCTCAGCTGCTCTGACATGGATTTACTGAGTCATACTAAGTTAGAAGAACAAGCTCCTCCCACTCGCTGTAGCTTCTAACTACAGAATCTGCAGCATCACTTCATAGAGTCACAGCTCTGGTTCATCTGTAATCACATTCTGATTCTCCAGCATCGTTCTGACTGCTTCAGACCTCCCTGCATGTTCTTCTGGACTGACTGAACCTGACCGTCCCGTCTGGATGTTCAACGTTAAACAGGATGCTGGACGTCACCCACCTTGCCGACAGTCATGACCTGGATGGGCTCAGAGTTGGAGGAGCGATCGTGTTCCCCGAGAATCACACGGTGGGAAGTCCTGCTCAGAAAACCACAGAAAAATCACACACCTGCACACACCTGACAGACACCTGCACACAGTTCACTTCAGTTCATTCTGAAGCTCCAAACAGAACCACCTCCTCCAGATTCACTCAGAGCGCTGGTCTGTTTGTCAGGTGGACAGGTGCAGAGCAAACTGACATTCAGCGACATCAGTAATGATGTCATGAACACTTTAGGACGTAGTACGATGATTTGTTTGTTTTTGTGCAGCAGCAATGATGTAATAATCTGTCTGAGGCTGAGGATGAAGCTCAGGTGAGTCACAGGTGAGTTTACCTGACGTTGCAGTGAGCAGCGGTCACCACCCAGTTCTCACTGATGAGAGAGCCGCCACAGAAGTGGAAGCCGGTGTAATCCTGAAACACAACAACAACAACAACAACGTCAACACGACATCAACACACCTGCCTCTGTTTGTTTGTTTGTTTGTTTGTTTGTTTGTTTACCTGCAGGGACACCTGCCAGGGCCAGGAGTGAGGCACCGCCTCCTCACCGTTGACGATACGAGAGTATCCGGTAACGACGGGGGGGATGGCGGGGTTGCCGCAGCCTGGTGACATCATGATGACATCATCAGTAACGAAAAACAACAACTAAACAACGTGAGGAATGAAGTTAAGAGAAGCTTCATGCTGACACTGATCAATTAGTGATCGATACTTATTGATTAATGATTGATAAAGATCCAAACTGATAGATTATTATTGTTGCTGATGTTGATTCTGGTGTTCAGTTTTCTTTCTTCTTGTAATGATGAATTAAAATAATTTAAATAAAGTGAACACCGTATTGATTAGGCTGCAAATAATGAATGTTTCTATCGATAATCAATCTGCCACTTATTTCCTGAATGAATCGATCAGCTGTTTGGTCTCTAAAGTGTTTGAAAATGTGGATCAGTGTTTCCTCAGAGTGTTCAGTCCACAGATCTTCAGCGGAGGACAGATTCACACTGAAGCAGATCAGATCTCAGGATTCAGACTGATTATTAAAAAATGACTCAAACTGATTAATCGATTATCAGAACAGTGGGGGATGGGCCGCCGTACGGCTCGCTGAGTTAAGGCGTTGCCACGTCGGCACCGGTCGCCAGCAGCAGTCGTGAGTTTGAGTCCGGCTCACGACCCTTTGCTGCATGTCTCTTTCCTCTCTACCCCCTTTCACTCTGTCTGTCAATAATATCTATTATTTATATTTATAATGTTTTAAAATAAGAATGGTTGGAGATACATTTAATAGCTGCTAACGTCTGACTGTGTGAATGATGCATGCTGGGTAAAGAGAGAGTCTCACCGTAGGCGGCGCCGGCGAAGGCAAGGCAGGAGAGGATCCACAGGAAGGCCATGGCTCGATCATGTCCTGCTCCTGGTCCTCCGGCTTTTATAGAGCCGGGCCGCGACGTGATTGGACAGGACGGGAGGACGCCTTATCAGAGGACAGCGATTGGACGGGAGGACGCCCTATCAGAGGACAGCGATTGGACGGGAGGACGCCCTATCAGAGGACAGCGATTGGACGGGAGGACGCCCTATCAGAGGACAGCGATTGGACGGGAGGACGCCCTATCAGAGGACAGCGATTGGACGGGAGGACGCCTTATCAGAGGACGGTGGGAGTTTGGACAGCTGATGCTCAGGTTCGTCTCCACCTGAGGTCCACATGAGTCCAGAAAAAACTTTAATTAAAGGTCAGAGTTTCAAAAGTGAGAAATAAAGATGAGTGAACTAGAGAATCCTTTAAGTACCGATTATTAACAGAACAGATCACTAAGCTACAGATGGACTCTTCTACTGAGAATGACCAACATGGAGAATGTCAACAGATCTTTCAGAGAGTGGTTCGGTTATGCTGATAGAACTCTGAATCTTCTCTGATGGAACCATTGAAACATGAACCTTTGTCTCTGAAACCATCATGTGTTTGGTTCTTTCATAGGTTTATTGAAGGTCTTCTGGAGATAAAACTGAACCTGCTGGATCATAAATATTCATACATAAATGTTCATGTCTGGTTAAACTGGTCTGGTTCCTCCTCAGGTCGGTTCTTCTGGTTCCTCTTTGACTCCTCTGGTCAGAACCGGTTCAGTCCATCTAAACGTGTCGTCTCCATGACTCAGACTGGTTTCTTCAGGTTCTTGATGGTCTAAGTCAGGACTTTGGGGGGACCAGTCTAGAACCTTCATTCCAGCCTGATGGAACCATTTCTTCACCACTTTGATGTGTTTCGGCTCATTGTCTGGTTGGAACATCCAGCTGTGTCCCAGATCAACCTTCTGCTGATGGTTTTAGGTTCTGATCCTCCTCCTTCATTGTTCCATTGACTTTGTGTGAAGCTCCAGTTCCACAGAGCATGATGCTGCCACCTCCATGCTGATGGTAGGTCTGGTGTTGTTGGGGTTGAAGGCCTCACCTTCTCTCCTCAGTCTTTGTTCCATCTGACCTCAGAACTTTCCTCCAGAAGGCCTTTTCTTTGTCCATGTGATCAGTGGAGCTTTAAGGTTCTGCTTCTAGAGGAAGAACTTCCTTCTTCATGGAGCCTCTCAGCTCATGTTGATGTCCAACCCTGTGGACACTGACAGCTGTGTTCCAGCAGCTTCTGGTTCATCCAGACCTGCTTTCTGCTGGTTCCTGGTTGACTCTGGACCATCCTGACCAGGTGTCTCTCAGCAGCAGGTGGTAGTTTGTGTTTCCTTCCTGATTATTTTTGATTTATGTGTTTCAATGGTTCCGTCGTAGAACGTTCAGAGTTCTAGGAGTCATTGGAAACTCAACACTCATCACTAACATGGTGAGAAGAGTCAGGTTTGCCTTAAAGCTCCTCAGAGTCTGTTTCATTGAAGATGTTTCAGTCTCACAGAACGACTTCAGTTTACAACAGATTGAACAGAAACACACTCAGTTTGTTTCTGCTGAGAGCTGAAGGTCAGACAGCAGGTGTGTGTTTCCCACGTCTGTGTGTGTGTGTGTGTGTCTGTGTGTGTCTGTGTGTGTGTGTGTGTGTGTCTGTGTGTGTGTGTCTGTGTGTGTGTGTGTGTGTGTGTGTGTGTGTGTCTGTGTGTGTGTGTGTGTGTCTGTGTGTGTCTGTGTGTGTGTGTGTGTGTCTGTGTGTGTGTGTGTGTGTGTCATCATGACCTGACAGAATTACGTGTGTTTGTCCAAACGTGTAAATTCCACGTGTCAGCTCCATTCCTCATCGATATATTTAGATCTGTTTATCCTCTACAGGGTGTCGGGGGGCGGAGTCTATCCCAGCTGACTGAGGTGAAGGTTCACCTGGACAGGTAACAGTCCATCACACAACCAGTCACACTCACATTTAGAATGACCATTAACCTCAGCATGTCTCTGGACTGAGGGAGGAAGCTGGAGAACCTGGTGAGAACCCAACAAGGAGAACATGAGAACTCCCCTCAGAAAGACCAGAACCAGGTTCTAACCAGGACCTTCTAGCTGTGAGGCCACAGTGAGAACCACTGGACCACCGTACCGCCCCCGTCCTAGACATGAGTCTTTATTCAAAACATGTGGCATTAATGTAAGACAGACCGGTACCAAACAGACGTGTTAACCCTGACACTGCCAGAACATACGGTCAGATTAAACCGATCAACCTCAGAGGTAGAATAAATACAGAAACCAAAGCTTCAAACTTAAAGCTTTGATTTTACGTGAGATGAAGTGTGTTGGTTTCTGTGGAACATCACAGAGCAAACATTTGTTTTCCTGCTACTGACTGTGTCTGACTGCAGACAGAGATTCACAGCATTGAACAGGTTCATGTATAAGATTAAAAAGAAACGTTAGGGAGTCAAAATAACTTTATACATTTACAGTTTTTATATTAAAAATATAATTAACACGACCAACATTTTCCCCAGTGTCCAACTAATGTTGTCTCCACATACTGTGGATAGTAACTATCTTCATTCTGGACAATTCAACTGAAAGCAACTGGACTCAGTGATGTGTCTGTAGAGATGTTTGGCCAAACATCTCCACAGACACATCGCTGAGTCCAGACTATGACGTGGGCGAATGTGACATCCATAGACAACTACCTCCATGGTCCAGCCTCTCCAGACCCACCAGCTGTAGGAAGATGTTCCTCCATGCTGGATGTATCTCCAGCTACTAGATGTTCCTCCATGCTGGATTGGATGTATCTCCAGCTACTAGATGTTCCTCCATGCTGGATGTATCTCCAGCTACTAGATGTTCCTCCATGCTGGATGTATCTCCAGCTACTAGATGTTCCTCCATGCTGGATGTATCTCCAGCTACTAGATGTTCCTCCATGCTGGATGTATCTCCAGCTACTAGATGTTCCTCCATGCTGGGTGTGTCTCCAGCTACTAGACGTTCCTCCATGCTGGGTGTATCTCCAGCTACTAGATGTTCCTTCATGCTGGATGTATCTCCAGCTACTAGATGTTCCTCCATGCTGGATGTGTCTCCAGCTACTAGATGTTCCTTCATGCTGGATGTATCTCCAGCTACTAGATGTTCCTTCATGCTGGATGTATCTCCAGCTACTAGATGTTCCTTCATGCTGGATGTATCTCCAGCTACTAGATGTTCCTCCATGCTGGATGTATCTCCAGCTACTAGATGTTCCTCCATGCTGGATGTGTCTCCAGCTACTAGATGTTCCTCCATGCTGGATGTATCTCCAGCTACTAGATGTTCCTTCATGCTGGATGTATCTCCAGCTACTAGATGTTCCTCCATGCTGGATGTGTCTCCAGCTACTAGATGTTCCTCCATGCTGGATGTGTCTCCAGCTACTAGATGTTCCTCCATGCTGGATGTGTCTCCAGCTACTAGATGTTCCTCCATGCTGGATGTGTCTCCAGCTACTAGATGTTCCTCCATGCTGGATGTATCTCCAGCTACTAGATGTTCCTCCATGCTGGATGTATCTCCAGCTACTAGATGTTCCTCCATGCTGGATGTGTCTCCAGCTACTGTCTCCTCTGTTCTCTGGTTCTGATGCTGCTTTCATTCATGGATCCAGTAGGTTGGATTCTCCTCTCAGTCTCTCTGAGGAAACACTGCCTGCAGTTCAACCTGAACACTCTCTGATGTTTCCCTGTTGGTTTCAGCTGAGTCAGTCCTGGAGAACCAGAACCAGGAGGAGGAAGTTCCTGGTTCTACAGGATCTGGATAGGACAAACTGTTGATGTTCTGGGGCCTCATTTATCAAGCATGTGTAGAAAGGGTTCTAAATTCTGTCGTACGAATGAAACTTAGAATGTGTGTCAGTACAAAACAATCCGTATTTATCAAACGTGTGGACGCCGCTCGTAGCAACGCCAGGATTCAGAAACGCCTCTAATTGACCATATAAGGCAGCAGCAACCCTTAAAATGTGTGAATGTATTTTGATCCTCTTTCAAATCATGGCAAAGAGGGCGAAGAAGAGGAATTTCTCCGACACCCAGATTGAGGTATTACTAGGTGAAGTTGAAACAAACCAAAAAATACTTTTTGGGACACTGAATGCAGGTGTGAGCAACAGAAGAAAATGCTGCGTGGGAGAAGGTGACGACCGCTGTTAACTCTGTTGGGTCAGAGGAAAGATGATTCTCAGAAATTAAAAAGAAATGGTTTGATATCAAACTCGATGCCAGAAAACGCATCACATAGACGCGAAATATCTGTAACTGGAGGAGACAAGCAACAACCCAGCTTCACCCATGGACGCCTGTAATACCAGCATCATCAGGGACACGGTGGGATTATTCCTGACGGAGACCCGGACACTCTCCAACAGAACCAGCTGGACCAGCGACCAGTCACACCACAGGTAAAATGAAAAGCTGGACTGAGGTGTTTCAAAAGCATTTTTATTTGTGGATCTGAATTAAAATAAACGTTACAATAATGTGATGTTTCTTTAATAACTCAAGCCAGTCCTGCCTGCGCTCATGAGCCGGAGCCGGTGGAGGAACCGGAGCAGCCGGGGCCATCCAGAACCCATTGGGTGCGTCCTGGCGGGACCAGGGTCTGACGGAGGCAGAGCTGCAGAATCAACACGACAACACCAAATCCATAAATGAAATAAGCGATCAGCTGACCAACATCACCAATACTTTACTGCAAATCAACGAGTCACTGGCACAGATTGCTGCATGCCCATCGCAAATGTTAAATAAATAAACTTTAAAATGTTGAATGATGAGATTATTTTCCCACACACACTTTGAATCTGAAACATGCAGGTTTACCTAAAATCTCTGTATGATCCTCTCGTTTGAATGGCAGCGACATTAGAGGGTGGGACAGGAGGGGTCATTAGCCACTGCTTCAGTGGATTTACCCGATCTCCTATAGCGATGTTACAATAAACCATACGAAGCCCAGAAAATAATTCTGAAATGCTCTAACCCTCACTGATCAGCCATCCATCCTCAACAGCTCCTGCTTGGAGGCAAACACCCACTAAGTAGTTCTGCAGAATGAATGAGTCGTGTGTTCGTCCAGGTCACCGGGCAACAACGTTTAACAGAGACAGATCACAAATCATTTTTGTATTGATTGAATGAAATCCTTTCATGTTCATGGATCTGAATTCATTGTGTGACGGTGCTTTGACTGAGATGCGGCTGCAACCTATGGCTCTATTTATGTTTGGGAATCCGGCGATGGCCTGAAATCCTTGTTTAGTTTCTGCTTGCTTTTGAGCACTGTGACTCTCTAAGTGCATTCTATGTGTAGTTTCTCTGTTCTACCACTAGGTTTTGTGAGTACTCATGGTCAGAGTTGTGCTTAAATTTACGCATGTTTCTACGCACAAGTACAAGTTGATAAATCCCATACGTTGTGTGGAAATGCTCGTACACACTCATCATGCACACATCTGTGCGTACGCTTGATAAATGAGGCCCCTGGAGAATCGTTGAGAGAAACATGTTGAACAAAGAGTTTTTGATGAACTGTCAGGTTTAAGCTCGAGGCTGGTTCATTTTTCATGATGCAAACAGACGCTACAGATGTGTTCAAAGACTGTTGAAAAGTCTGTTTTTCCCGAGGCTGATAAATGGTGTCATGGTAGAGATTTGTAAAAGACCACTTTCAGACACACTGCAGCGCCCTCTGTGGTTCACATTGTGAACACACATCGAATACACATCGTGAACCACGACTGTTGCATCTGCCACCAGTAAATCTGTTCAATAGAAGCACCAAAGACCCAAATTATTGAAAGAATTTTATTTGAATATCTTCCACTGATGTTGTAGTGGTTCTGTGGGCTGACAGCGCCCTCTGCTGTCTGTGGAGTTACACTGAAAAAACTGAAGCTGATTAAGACACAAACTCAGACGTAGCTTCTGATTTTCAGTTTTTATTGTGTGCCTCCTCCACCAGCGGGAGGGTTTGGGTCTCCCTGGCGGCGGCTGCTGATCCTCTGAGCATTTAGTTGTCGGCGAGGATCTGGTCCACCCAAAAGCGGAGCTCGGTGACACGGGCGTAGACGGCGGGGGTGGAGGGGGAGCAGCGGCTGCTTCCCCAAGACACGATACCGACCAGAGTCCAGACGTTGTCCTTCTCACAGACCAGAGGACCACCAGAGTCGCCCTGCAAACCGACAAACAGGTGGTAAAGGATCGTACAAAGATGTAACGGAGCATTGAAACTGAGCGACAAGGTGGGACAGGTAGGTGGGCGGAGCCTCACCATGCAGGAAGTGGCTCCGGCTCCTCCGGCGCAGATCATGACGTTGCTGATGTTGCTGCCCCAGTGCTTCTTGCACTGGTCATTGGACAGCAGGGGCAGGGCGGCCTGCTGCAGGTTGTTGGGAGTACTGGGAGCTGTGGGACATATATGAACATAAAACCACAGCTGTCTCATAGCAACAGTCACGTTACTTCCTGGTCGCCCAGCAACAGGAAGCTGCACTTCATCTAAAGTTGAATCCAGCCGTTTTAGATTGTCAGGTGCCGTGTGTTTGTTGGTGCTGATGTTTTCATCTAGCAGCTGTGAGGAAGACAATGTTTCCTGCTAGAACCTCTGAAACGTTTTTAGAAATTAGTTCTGTTTAAGTTTCCAGAATGTTCTTCTGAAAGGCACGACAATGTTCCCCAAACGTTCTTCAAATGGTTCCTGAATGTCGTAGTGTGAATGTCATTCCTCTGTCATCATCTAACATTGTGTAATGTTGTGGGAATGTTGAGTGTTGCAGGTCAAACGTTCTCTCAGTTCACTTTTAACCTCACAGCAACATTATGAGGAAACATAAACAGTTTTCTACATTAGAACTTGTAGCTGATGTTAGTGGAACCTTCCCTGCTGGTTGTTCCTCCTACGTTCTCATGAAGAACGCTGTAATAAACAGTAAATCACATCTGCAGGGTCAAACACTGATCAACCTGCTGCTGTTTCTAAAGACGTGATGTTTTAACCTGAACTCCAGACTTCATACTACAGAAGAACTGTTGTGATGGTAGAACCTGAACACAGAGCTGCTGATCTCTAACTCACCGTTGTATCTGGTCAGACCCCAGCCGGACGTCACGCAGGTCATACCGGCGGCAAAGTTGTCGGAGGAATCGGCAAGGCAGACGGGCGACACGTTGGTGCCGAGGCGAGCAGGAGTGGCCAGTTTGATGAGGGTGATGTCGTAGTTGATGGTTCTGGGGTTCCAGTAGGGGTGGGTGAACACCTGGTGGGAGGGGGGCAGGTCAGTGGGGGCAGGGCAGTGTGTTCTCACACCTGATTGGCTGAGGGCCGTGACTCACCTTGGCAGGTTTCAGCACCTGGACATCCTCGTTGGAGCCGGAGCCCTTATTGTGCTCTCCGGCAATCACACGGTGGTAGGTCCTGGCAGGAAACAGAACCAGGTCAGTTTAACCACGTTTAACCCGTTTAATCAGGATTCAGCTTAAAACTACCCAGAAACCACCTGCTGGTGGTTGAACAGGAAATAAGTCTCACTGATAAAAACATGTTTACTGATGTTTTTAAAGAGTCTCTATCAGGAACCAGCAGACGGACCAGAGATCTGCAGGTTGTGTTTCTGGTGTGTTGAGCTGACCTGACGTTGCAGTGAGCGGCGGTCACCACCCAGTTCTCATTGATCAGAGATCCTCCACAGAAGTGGAAACCATTGGATTGCTGAGAGGAAGACAGACTGGAGTCAGTTACTGAGGAAGAGGAAGAAGCAGCAGAAGAAGAAGCATTCTGTGTTGCAACTCACCTGCAGAGACACCTGCCAGGGCCAGGAGTGAGGAACCGCCTCCTCTCCGTTCACGATGCGGGCATAGCCAGTCACCTGGGGGGGGATGGCGGGAGTCCCGCAGCCTGAGAGTAAAGGAACATCAGTAACTAACTAACCCTGAAGGAACATCAGTAACTAACTAAACCTGAAGGAACATCAGTAACTAACTAACCCTGAAGGAACATCAGTAACTAACTAACCCTGAAGGAACATCAGTAACTAACTAACCCTGAAGGAACATCAGTAACTAACTAAACCTGAAGGAACATCAGTAACTAACTAACCCTGAAGGAACATCAGTAACTAACTAAACCTGAAGGAACATCAGTAACTAACTAAACCTGAAGGAACATCAGTAACTAACTAACCCTGAAGGAACATCAGTAACTAACTAACCCTGAAGGAACATCAGTAACTAACTAACCCTGAAGGAACATCAGTAACTAACTAACCCTGAAGGAACATCAGTAACTAACTAAACCTGAAGGAACATCAGTAACTAACTAACCCTGAAGGAACATCAGTAACTAACTAAACCTGAAGGAACATCAGTAACTAACTAAACCTGAAGGAACATCAGTAACTAACTAACCCTGAAGGAACATCAGTAACTAACTAACCCTGAAGGAACATCAGTAACTAACTAACCCTGAAGGAACATCAGTAACTAACTAAACCTAAGGAATGTTCTGCTACTTGTAGGTCTGAAGATTTGTAACTGTGACATGTATTTTAGAAAATATTTCAACCTGAACTCTCTGACTAGAAAAACACAACCTGAGCTGACTGTTGTTGCACAAACCTGCTGCAGTGAGATAAATGACTGCAGTGAGATAAATGACTGCAGTGAGATAAATGACTGCAGTGAGATAAATGACTGCAGTGACATCAACTGCTGCAGTGATCTTCATTAAATGTGTTGTTTCCACTGAAAGCCACCATGAGTCGAGCTGATGTGCGGCTCTGACTGTGTCCTGAGCTGCTGCATCTCTACAGATGTTTTCTCAACCCCTCAGTTCGTTTCTGTTGCTGAGCTGAAACTAAAGTTCCAGATTCAGACAGAAAGACTTTCCAGGGTTCTGTTGTTACTGAGTCTCACCGTAGGCGGCGCTGACGAAGGCGAGGCAGGAGACGATCCAGAGGAAGGCCATGATGCAACGATGCGACGATGCTGATGGTGACAAACTGAGCTGCTGTTTTATACCTGTAGCCGCTGGACCTCAGCCAATCAGAGCATCCGCCGGTTTGTCAGGTCAGCTGCCAGCTGGTTATCAGTCCCAGGAGGCGGCGGTGTTCCCATGGGTCACATGACCCGACCTGCAGCTCTCTGATTGGCTGAAGAGTCTGAAAACATGTTGATCAGAGTTTGCATCTGGATGAATGAATGAGCTCTGAGGTGTTTGGTGTTTGTGTCTCAGCTCTGCACACATTTACTCTCATCAGTGAAGTAAAGGTTCTCTGTGTAACCTTCAGAAAACCACCAGCTGAACCTCCAGAGAACTGGTGATGGAACTTCTTCATTCTTGAACGTTCTGCTCAGATATCACAGTTTGCAGCTTTTTACGCTCAGAGACACCAAAAGGTTTGTGAAATATCTTCTGCAGCAAAGGATTGTGGGTCTAAATGTTGAGAAAAGCATGTTGGCTGCAAACTGACCAGACGTAGTCGAGCATCAGAATTAATCAGTTTGATTAATAACAGCAAACAGAGGATAAAAGAAATGAAGAGCAAACAGAAATATTCACAGGAACCAGCACGTCCAGGGGTTTCTGAACAAACCAGGTGTCCAAATCTTAGCTGGCATCCTGGTACCAGAACACCTCGGGACCCAGACGATCCACAGCCTACATCCTGGTACCAGAACACCACAGGACCCAGACGATCCACAGCCGGCATCCTGGTACCAGAACACCACGGGACCCAGAGGATCCGCAGCCGGCATCCTGGTACCAGAACACCACAGGACCCAGAGGATCCGCAGCCGACATCCTGGTACCAGAACACCACGGGACCCAGACGATCCACAGCCTACATCCTGGTACCAGAACACCACAGGACCCAGACGATCCACAGCCTACATCCTGGTACCAGAACACCACGGGACCCAGACGATCCACAGCCTACATCCTGGTACCAGAACACCACGGGACCCAGACGATCCACAGCCTACATCCTGGTACCAGAACACCACAGGACCCAGAGGATCCGCAGCCGGCATCCTGGTACCAGAACACCACAGGACCCAGACGATCCACAGCCGGCATTCTAGTACCAGAACGCCATGGGACCCAGAGGATCCACAGCCGGCATCCTGGTACCAGAACACCACGGGACCCAGACGATCCACAGCTGGCATCCTGGTACCAGAACACCACGGGACCCAGACGATCCACAGCCTACATCCTGGTACCAGAACACCTCGGGACCCAGACGATCCACAGCCGGCATCCTGGTACCAGAACACCACGGGACCCAGACGATCCACAGCCTACATCCTGGTACCAGAACCACAGGACCCAGACGATCCACAGCCGGCATCCTGGTACGAGAACACCATGGGGCCCAGACGATCCACAGCCGACATCCTGGTACCAGAACACCACGGGACCCAGACGATCCACAGCCTACATCCTGGTACCAGAACACCACAGGACCCAGACGATCCACAGCCAACATCCTGGTACCAGAACACCACAGTCTGTGGGTTAGGTAGCAGGGTTACTACCTGTCTCTGGGTTAGGTAGCAGGGTTACTACCTGTCTCTGGGTTAGGTAGCAGGGTTACTACCTGTCTGTGGGTTAGGTAGCAGGGTTACTACCTGTCTGTGGGTTAGGTAGCAGGGTTACTACCTGACTACTGGGTTAGGTATCAGGGTTACTACCTGTCTGTGGGTTAGGTAGCAGGGTTACTACCTGTCTGTGGGTTAGGTATCAGGGTTACTACCTGTCTGTGGGTTAGGTAGCAGGGTTACTACCTGTCTCTGGGTTAGGTAGCAGGGTTACTACCTGTCTGTGGGTTAGGTATCAGGGTTACTACCTGTCTGTGGGTTAGGTAGCAGGGTTACTACCTGTCTGTGGGTTAGGTATCAGGGTTACTACCTGTCTCTGGGTTAGGTAGCAGGGTTACTACCTGTCTGTGGGTTAGGTAGCAGGGTTACTACCTGTCTCTGGGTTAGGTATCAGGGTTACTACCTGTCTCTGGGTTAGGTAGCAGGGTTACTACCTGTCTCTGGGTTAGGTAGCAGGGTTACTACCTGTCTGTGGGTTAGGTAGCAGGGTTACTACCTGTCTGTGGGTTAGGTAGCAGGGTTACTACCTGTCTGTGGGTTAGGTATCAGGGTTACTACCTGTCTCTGGGTTAGGTAGCAGGGTTACTACCTGTCTCTGGGTTAGGTAGCAGGGTTACTACCTGTCTCTGGGTTAGGTATCAGGGTTACTACCTGTCTCTGGGTTAGGTAGCAGGGTTACTACCTGTCTCTGGGTTAGGTAGCAGGGTTACTACCTGACTACTGGGTTAGGTATCAGGGTTACTACCTGTCTGTGGGTTAGGTAGCAGGGTTACTACCTGTCTGTGGGTTAGGTAGCAGGGTTACTACCTGACTACTGGGTTAGGTAGCAGGGTTACTACCTGTCTCTGGGTTAGGTAGCAGGGTTACTACCTGTCTGTGGGTTAGGTAGCAGGGTTACTACCTGTCTCTGGGTTAGGTAGCAGGGTTACTACCTGTCTCTAGGTTAGGTAGCAGGGTTACTACCTGTCTCTGGGTTAGGTAGCAGGGTTACTACCTGTCTCTGGGTTAGGTAGCAGGGTTACTACCTGTCTCTGGGTTAGGTAGCAGGGTTACTACCTGTCTCTGGGTTAGGTAGCAGGGTTACTACCTGTCTCTAGGTTAGGTAGCAGGGTTACTACCTGTCTCTAGGTTAGGTAGCAGGGTTACTACCTGTCTCTAGGTTAGGTAGCAGGGTTACTACCTGACTCCTGTTTTACTGTTAAACTGTACTAATAAAGCACAGATTATTGTTATTATTATTATTATTATTTAAGATCCTGCTCATTCTAATGAACAGCTGTAGTAGAAACAGGATGTTTCCATGAAGCTCGTTGTAATTCAACATCTGTTGACTGAACACAAACTCAGCTCTTACATTTAGAAGTTCGGACACTCGGCAGCTGTGTTCATGTTGATGCAGCGATAAACTCACAGCGAAGAATGAACATGTGACCAGAAGTCAAACAACCAATCAGACGATTTCCAGGTTCAGTTTTTGCTGAAACGTGAAATTCAGACATGAAGTTACACAATCAGAGTGGTCCTGAGAAGATCTGCAGCTGAGCACCGAGACGTCTGATTGGTCAGTGTGAGGCAGGTGGAGGAGCTCTGATTGGTCAGTGTGAGGCAGGTGGAGGTGCTCTGTGAGTTCTGGGGCTGGTTGTGCTTTAACATTTAAAACATTTTGATCAAAGAACCCTGTAGATTCTGTTTGGGCTGCAGTGACGCCTGTCGGCCAGCAGGAGGCGTCGTGTGTTCAGTCAAAGGAAGATGCTGCTGTGTTTAATTCAAAATCTGATTAGTCTATTCTGGATAATATGAGCAGGTGTAAGAAGCTCAGCTGATGAGTAAACATTTATGATTCATTCATGTAATGTGCAGAAACACCAAACACAGAGTTAATCAGAACTAACTTATCTATTTATTTTATTACTCTATGGACCGTACATGATTTGTGTCCTTAATAAAGTGATTAAAGTGAAATTGATTAAACTCCAGTGAAATGTTTCCTGTGAAGTTCACGAGTATCAGACCAGATAAAACACCAAGGCTGTCTCAGTTCATTGTCTGGTTGAAATGTGATGGTTCAGGAGTTTAGACTTTTAATTCACGGTTGATTTAGTAGAATTTAAATAATAATAATAATAATATTAATAATACAACCTTTCAAGACTCTCAAGGACACCGTACAGATAAAAGCACAAAAATAATATACAGAGGCATACAGTCAAATACTATAAATACAAGAAATACAATGCTACAAATATGAACTAGATTTGTAAATACGGACTTCAGATAAATATTAAATAAACATGAACCTCAGCTGCAGCTCCAACCGCCCAGGTCACCTGTACGGTCACCTGTTCAGGCTCTCACAGAGCAGGAGAGCCTGAACAGGTGAGTTCTGAGGTGGGATTTGAAGAGTGGGAGTGAATCAATACTGCTGAGGTCGGGGGGTGAACTCATGAACAGATGTCACATGGCAGTGAGGCGAGCAGAGGGGAGGGGGAGGGGGAGGCGGATCGACGAGGAGGATCTGAGGGTGAGGGTGGGTGTGGTAATGAGGAGAAGGTCATCAGGGTACGGAGGGGCGAGGTCCTGGACGGCCTTGAAAATGAGAAGTAATGTTTAGTACTGGACATGATGTGGAACAGGGAGCCAGTGGAGCTGTTCCAGGTGTGATTGACAGGTGGATGGGGCTCCGGGGGGAACACACACTGCTGAGTTTGGACAAGTTCAAGCTGGTGGAGGGTTTCCTGGGGGAGACCAAGCAGAGGGGAGGTGCAGTAGTCAAACTGAGAGGTGACTGGACTGTGGACCAGTATGGCAGCGGTACGAGGTGAGAGGGAGGGGCGTGGAGATGAAGGTGGACCAGGTGATGTTGTTCATGTGTGTCGTCGAGGATGACACCCAGACTCTTAACCTGAGGGGGGACAGATGGGGGAGGTGTCAGTGGATAGAATGAAACTGGGGATCTGGTCATCGTGGACATACAGCCACCAAGTAGCATCTCTGTGTTGCTGCTGAAATAACATCAGTTCACACGGACCGAATGCAGCGTCAGAGATTCAAACCTTCAGTCCAGTGAGAGTCACAGTGAAGCTTCTGAATATTGATGCTGCAGAGAAGCTGAAGGTTTTAACAGCAAAACAGACTCAACCACCGTCCACCTGGATGATGCTGAGTCACCTGACCGAGCCCCGTCCCCCGTCCAGGTCTGGCTTCAGTCTTTCACTGTTCTGTGTTCTGCATTCAGGCTCTGATGGGAGGAATTAAAAAGCTGTTCATGTGGATGAAAGAACAAAAAAAATCACAGAAATGGAGGTTCAGGAAGAGCAGAACCGAAAAACTCATCAGTCAGTAAACAGAAGGCAGCGTCCATGAACGGCCTCATCACCGCCATGAGAACCAGCATGAAGCCGAAGCTCTGCAACGTTCCAGCGTTCTCCAGTCAGACTCTTACTTTAACGTTCTCCAGTCAGACTCTTACTTTAGCGTTCTCCAGTCAGACTCTTGTTCCAACGTTCTCCAGTCAGACTCTTGTTCCATCGTTCTCCAGTCAGACTCTTGTTTCATCGTTCTCCAGTCAGACTTTATTTCCATCGTTCTCCAGTCAGACTCTTGTTTCATCGTTCTCCAGTCAGACTCTTACTTTAACGTTCTCCAGTCAGACTCTTGTTCCATCGTTCTCCAGTCAGACTCTTGTTCCAACGTTCTCCAGTCAGACTGTTGTTCCAACGTTCTCCAGTCAGACTCTTGTTCCATCGTTCTCCAGTCAGACTCTTGTTTCATCGTTCTCCAGTCAGACTCTTACTTTAACGTTCTCCAGTCAGACTCTTGTTTCATCGTTCTCCAGTCAGACTCTTGTTCCAACGTTCTCCAGTCAGACTCATGTTCCAACGTTCTCCAGTCAGACTCTTACTTCTACGTTCTCCAGTCAGACTCTTGTTCCAACGTTCTCCAGTCAGACTCTTGTTTCATCGTTCTCCAGTCAGACTCTTGTTCCAACGTTCTCCAGTCAGACTCATGTTTCATCGTTCTCCAGTCAGACTCTTACTTCAACGTTCTCCAGTCAGACTCTTACTTTAACGTTCTCCAGTCAGACTCTTGTTCCATCGTTCTCCAGTCAGACTCTTACTTTAACGTTCTCCAGTCAGACTCTTACTTTAACGTTCTCCAGTCAGACTCATGTTTCAACGTTCTCCAGTCAGACTCTTACTTTAACGTTCTCCAGTCAGACTCTTGTTTCATCGTTCTCCAGTCAGACTCTTGTTCCATCGTTCTCCAGTCAGACTCTTACTTTAACGTTCTCCAGTCAGACTCTTACTTTAACGTTCTCCAGTCAGACTCATGTTTCAACGTTCTCCAGTCAGACTCTTACTTTAACGTTCTCCAGTCAGACTCTTGTTTCATCGTTCTCCAGTCAGACTCTTGTTTCATCGTTCTCCAGTCAGACTCTTACTTCATCGTTCTCCAGTCAGACTCTTGTTCCATCGTTCTCCAGTCAGACTCTTACTTTAACGTTCTCCAGTCAGACTCTTACTTTAACGTTCTCCAGTCAGACTCTTACTTTAACGTTCTCCAGTCAGACTCTTACTTTAACGTTCTCCAGTCAGACTCTTGTTCTTCCAGTCAGACTCTTACTTTAACGTTCTCCAGTCAGACTCTTACTTTAACGTTCTCCAGTCAGACTCTTACTTTAACGTTCTCCAGTCAGACTCTTACTTCAACGTTCTCCAGTCAGACTCTTGTTCCAACGTTCTCCAGTCAGACTCTTACTTTAACGTTCTCCAGTCAGACTCTTACTTTAACGTTCTCCAGTCAGACTCTTACTTTAACGTTCTCCAGTCAGACTCTTGTTCCAACGTTCTCCAGTCAGACTCTTACTTTAACGTTCTCCAGTCAGACTCTTGTTCCATCGTTCTCCAGTCAGACTCTTACTTTAACGTTCTCCAGTCAGACTCTTACTTTAACGTTCTCCAGTCAGACTCTTGCTCCAACGTTCTCCAGTCAGACTCTTACTTTAACGTTCTCCAGTCAGACTCTTACTTCAACGTTCTCCAGTCAGACTCTTGTTCCATCGTTCTCCAGTCAGACTGTTGTTCCATCGTTCTCCAGTCAGACTCTTGTTCCATCGTTCTCCAGTCAGACTCTTACTTTAACGTTCTCCAGTCAGACTCTTACTTTAACGTTCTCCAGTCAGACTCTTACTTTAACGTTCTCCAGTCAGACTCTTGTTCCAACGTTCTCCAGTCAGACTCTTGTTCCATCGTTCTCCAGTCAGACTCTTACTTCAACGTTCTCCAGTCAGACTCTTGTTCCATCGTTCTCCAGTCAGACTGTTGTTCCATCGTTCTCCAGTCAGACTCTTGTTCCATCGTTCTCCAGTCAGACTCTTACTTTAACGTTCTCCAGTCAGACTCTTACTTTAACGTTCTCCAGTCAGACTCTTACTTTAACGTTCTCCAGTCAGACTCTTACTTTAACGTTCTCCAGTCAGACTCTTACTTTAACGTTCTCCAGTCAGACTCTTACTTTAACGTTCTCCAGTCAGACTCTTACTTTAACGTTCTCCAGTCAGACTCATGTTTCAACGTTCTCCAGTCAGACTCATGTTCCAACGTTCTCCAGTCAGACTCTTACTTTAACGTTCTCCAGTCAGACTCTTGTTCCATCGTTCTCCAGTCAGACTCTTACTTCAACTTTCTCCAGTCAGACTCTCACTTTAACGTTCTCCAGTCAGACTCTTGTTCCAACGTTCTCCAGTCAGACTCCTCCTTTAACGTTCTCCAGTCAGACTCTTGTTTCAACGTTCTCCGATCAGACTCTAGTTTGCTTTCAGCTTGGTGGTTTAGTAAATGAGTCTCCATGTCGGTCTCATTAAACGCCCTCCTCTCAGCCTTTAATCTCATTTGTTCTCAGCCTCCTTCCTTCTGGTCCTCAGGAAGGAAACTTCATCATCATCAGTCAATCAGCTGATTTACTGGAAACAAACGATTCAGACTCAGGAGATCCACGTTTAAGGCTTTGAGCTGAAGCCAGCCAGAGGAATGATGTCAGTCACCTGTGTTCAGTGAAACCTGATCCAGTCTGAGTGAACAGCATCATCACCTGTCACATTGTTATTACACCTGACGTTCACCTGTCCAATGAGACGCCACCATCAGCAGGTTCTGAGCGTCCTGCTGATCCCATGGACCAGGAAATGTTCTGACTGACCTCATGTTGAATCCAGATCATGACAACGTCTTTATTCAGACACAAAGCTGAAATCCACCCCTTAGAAACCAGTTTGTTCAGCCTGAAAACCAGTTCACATTACTGGATTCAGACTGGTTTTAATCTGGTGTCAGACTGGATTCAGACTGGTTTTAATCTGGTGTCAGACTGGATTCAGACTGGTTTAAATCTGGTGTCAGACTGGTTTAAATCTGGTGTCAGACTGGATTCAGACCGGTTTTAATCTGGTGTCAGACTGGTTTAAATCTGGTGTCAAACTGGAGTCAGACTGATTTTAATCTGGTGTCAGACTGGTTTAAATCTGGTGTCAGACTGGAGTCAGACTGGTTTTAATCTGGTGTCAGACTGGTTTTAATCTGGTGTCAGACTGGATTCAGACTGGTTTAAATCTGGTGTCAGACTGGTTAAATCTGGTGTCAGACTGGATTCAGACCGGTTTTAATCTGGTGTCAGACTGGTTTAAATCTGGTGTCAGACTGGAGTCAGACTGATTTTAATCTGGTGTCAGACTGGTTTAAATCTGGTGTCAGACTGGAGTCAGACTGGTTTTAATCTGGATTCAGACTGGTTTAAATCTGGTGTCACACTGGTTTAAATCTGGTGTCAGACTGGAGTCAGACTGATTTTAATCTGGTGTCAGACTGGTTTAAATCTGGTGTCAGACTGGTTTAAATCTGGTGTCAGACTGGAGTCAGACTGGTTTTAATCTGGTGTCAGACTGGTTTAAATCTGGCGTCAGACTGGTTTAAATCTGGTGTCAGACTGGAGTCAGACTGATTTTAATCTGGTGTCAGACTGGAGTCAGACTGATTTTAATCTGGTGTCAGACTGGTTTTAATCTGGTGTCAGACTGGTTTAAATCTGGTGTCAGACTGGAGTCAGACTGATTTTAATCTGGTGTCAGACTGGTTTAAATCTGGTGTCAGACTGGAGTCAGACTGATTTTAATCTGGTGTCAGACTGGTTTTAATCTGGTGTCAGACTGGTTTTAATCTGGTGTCAGACTGGTTTTAATCTGGTGTCAGACTGGTTTAAATCTGGTGTCAGACTGGAGTCAGACTGATTTTAATCTGGTGTCAGACTGGTTTTAATCTGGTGTCAGACTGGTTTTAATCTGGTGTCAGACTGGTTTAAATCTGGTGTCAGACTGGAGTCAGACTGGTTTTATTCTGGTGTCAGAATGGTTTTAATCTGGTGTCAGACTGGAGTCAGACTGATTTTAATCTGGTGTCAGACTGGTTTTAATCTGGTGTCAGACTGGTTTTAATCTGGTGTCAGACTGGAGTCAGACTGCTTTTGATCTGGTGTCAGACTGGAGTCAGACTGATTTTAATCTGGTGTCAGACTGGAGTCAGACTGGTTTTAATCTGGTGTCAGACTGGAGTCAGACTGGTTTTAATCTGGTGTCAGACTGGTGTCAGACTGGTTTTAATCTGGTGTCAGACTGGAGTCAGACTGGTTTTAATCTGGTGTCAGACTGGAGTCAGACTGATTTTAATCTGGTGTCAGACTGGAGTCAGACTGGTTTTAATCTGGTGTCAGACTGGAGTCAGACTGATTTTAATCTGGTGTCAGACTGGTTTTAATCTGGTGTCAGACTGGAGTCAGACTGGTTTTAATCTGGTGTCAGACTGGTCTTAATCTGGTGTCAGACTGGAGTCAGACTGATTTTAATCTGGTGTCAGACTGGTTTTAATCTGGTGTCAGACTGGAGTCAGACTGGTTTTAATCTGGTGTCAGACTGGTTTTAATCTGGTGTCAGACTGGAGTCAGACTGGTTTTAATCTGGTGTCAGACTGGTCTTAATCTGGTGTCAGACTGGAGTCAGACTGCTTTTAATCTGGTGTCAGACTGGAGTCAGACTGATTTTAATCTGGTGTCAGACTGGTTTTAATCTGGTGTCAGACTGGTTTTAATCTGGATTCAGACTGATTTTTATCTGGATTCAGACCGGTTTCACTTCAGTCTCAGACTAGGTTCAGAATGATTTTAATCTAGTTTTGATTTAATTTTGGTCTTGGTTTTGGACTTTTGGACCGGTTTAGGGCTGGTTTTGGTCTTGTTTTAGACTGGTTTCATTCTTGGTTTTGGACTGATCTGGGACTGGGTTTGGACTGGTATTGGAGTGGTTTTGGTCTTGTTCTGGACTGGTACTGGCTGTGTTTTGGATCGTTTTTTCGACTTGTTTTTGGACTGGTATTGGTTTTATTTTGGACTGGTGTCAGACTTGGTTTTGGGTTTGATTTGGACTGATCTGGGATTGGTTTTGGACTGGTATTGGAGTGGTTTTGGTTTTGTTTTCAATTCAATTCAGTTTTATTTATATAGCGCATATTTACAACACAGGTCGTCACAAAGCGCTTAACATTGTAAGAAAGAACAGGAAACAGAAAAACCGGAAACAGAAAAAGAAAAACCCAACAATCCAAGGTTGCTTTTGGATTCCCTATGAGCAAGCAGTTTTGTACTGGTTCTGGACTTGGTTTTGGACTGGTATTGGGTTGGTTTGGGTCTTGTTTTGGACTGGTTTTGACTTGGTATCATACTGGTTTTGGTCTGTTTTAGACTTCTTTGAGTAACAGGTGGGTACCATCACAGGACAGTTATTGATGAAGTGAGTTCTGAGGAGTCAGGTCAGGTGATGCAAGGGGAGGAGCTTCACCTGACTCTGCAGGTGAGGGTGGTTCAGATTTAGGGTTGACAGACTGAAGACAGTGAGAGGAGGATGAAGACGACTGATGGACTGTTTGATGACTGTCTCTCTTGTTGTGTTTTCAGACTGTGGGTGAATTCATTCATCTTTAATATTAATCTGATAATTAAATCCTTTGTTCAACAGCCGCAGCCTCCATAAAGAGAAGGTTCAGTAAACGTTCAAACAAACCAGAGTTACTGCAGAGAAAACCATCAGCTGACTGTGAGAAGCTCAAAGAGGAACTTTGGCTGGTTTTTTATTTCAAGTGACTTCACATAACAGGCTCATGTGGTTTTACTTTGAAATCCCCTGACAGGAAGCAGTCTGTCCAGTTCCCGTTAACTTGCCGTGTTTCGGTGTGAACAGTCCGGACTAACGGACTCTGATCCGGATCATGGACCTGCTGCTGCCGGCTGTTGGTCTCCAGCTGTGACCCTCCAGAGCCGCGGAGCTGCAGCATGCTGCTGCCGGGGAACGAGTCCTCCCGCTGGGCGGACCTGCTGCGGTCCAACCGCTCAGCGCCCGGAGGTCCGGAGCCGGAGGCGGTGTGGGGACCCGGGCCCGAGGCGGTGGTGGTGCCGGTGGTGTTCGGGCTCATCTTCGTGGTGGGGGTGGTGGGGAACTGCCTGGTGATGGTGGTGATCGGGAAGGTGAGACACCTGGGCGCGGGGGGAGGCGGCGGCAGGCGCGCGCTCAGCCCCACCAACGTGTTCGTGCTGAACCTGAGCGTCGCCGACACGTCCTTCCTGCTGTGCTGCGTCCCGCTGCACGCCACCGTCTACTCGCTGCCCGAGTGGCTGTTCGGAGGCTTCCTGTGCTGGTTCGGACACTTCTTCTCCTCCGTCAGCATGCTGGTCAGCATCTTCACGCTCGTTGCCATGTCCGTGGACCGCTACGTGGCCGTGGTGCGCTCCAACAAGTCCTCGTGCGTCCGCAGCCGCAGGAACGCGCTGGCGGGGCTGTGCGTCATCTGGACTCTGTCCGTGCTGTGTTCGGTACCGGTGGCCCAGCACCAAGTCCTCACCAGCCACCCCACCGCCCCCAACAGCACGTTCTGCTGGGAGAACTGGACCGGAGCGTCCCGACGCGCCTACCGGGTGACGGTGCTGCTGCTCGGCTTCCTGCTGCCGCTGCTGCTCATCAGCTGCTGCTACGCCAGGGTGAGTCCGGAGCCGGTACCGGGCTAATGTTTCACCCCGGGGCCGTAAAACACGCGCTAATAACAGCGCACGGGGCCAAAGGGCGCCAAGGAGCAGTCCGCTGGTTGTAAAGCTGTGCGTAAAAACCTGCAGCTGCGCGTGCACACTCACCTGCACCGGTGTGACTGTTCACAATACAAAACCTGAAACATGCAACACCTGAAACATGCAACACCTGAAACATACAACACCTAAAACATACAACACCTGAAACATGCAACACCTGAAACATGCAACACCTAAAACATACAACACCTGAAACATACAACACCTGAAACATACAACACCTGAAACATGCAACACCTGAAACATACAACACCTGAAACATACAACACCTGAAACATAAAACACCTGAAACATGCAACATGTGAAACATGCAACACCTGAAACATGGAACACCTGAAACATGCAACACCTGAAACATGCAACACCTGAAACATGTAATACCTGAAACATACAACACCTGAAACCTAAAACATGTAACACCTGAAACATGCAACACCTGAAACATGTAACTTACAACACCTGAAACATGTAACACCTGAAACATGCAACACCTGAAACATACAACACCTGAAACATGTAACTTACAACACCTGAAACATGCAACACCTGAAACATGTAACACCTGAAACATACAACACCTAAAACATACAACACCTGAAACATGCAACACCTGAAACATACAACACCTGAAACATACAACACCTGAAACATGCAACATGTGAAACATGCAACACCTGAAACATGGAACACCTGAAACATGCAACACCTGAAACATGCAACACCTGAAACATGTAATACCTGAAACATACAACACCTGAAACATGTAACACCTGAAACATACAACACCTGAAACATGCAACACCTGAAACATGTAACACCTGAAACATGCAACACCTGAAACATACAACACCTGAAACATGCAACACCTGAAACATACAACACCTGAAACATACAACACCTGAAACATGTAACACCTGAAACATGCAACACCTGAAACATGTAACTTACAACACCTGAAACATGTAACACCTGAAACATGCAACACCTGAAACATACAACACCTGAAACATGTAACTTACAACACCTGAAACATGCAACACCTGAAACATGTAACACCTGAAACATGTAACTTACAACACCTGAAACATGCAACACCTGAAACATGTAACACCTGAAACATACAACACCTAAAACATACAACACCTGAAACATGCAACACCTGAAACATACAACACCTGAAACATACAACACCTGAAACATGCAACATGTGAAACATGCAACACCTGAAACATGGAACACCTGAAACATGCAACACCTGAAACATGCAACACCTGAAACATGTAATACCTGAAACATACAACACCTGAAACATGTAACACCTGAAACATACAACACCTGAAACATGCAACACCTGAAACATGTAACACCTGAAACATGCAACACCTGAAACATACAACACCTGAAACATGCAACACCTGAAACATACAACACCTGAAACATACAACACCTGAAACATGTAACACCTGAAACATGCAACACCTGAAACATGTAACTTACAACACCTGAAACATGTAACACCTGAAACATGCAACACCTGAAACATACAACACCTGAAACATGTAACTTACAACACCTGAAACATGCAACACCTGAAACATGTAACACCTGAAACATACAACACCTGAAACATGCAACACCTGAAACATACAACACCTGAAACATGTAACACCTGAAACATACAACACCTGAAACATGCAACACCTGAAACATGTAACACCTGAAACATGCAACACCTGAAACATACAACACCTGAAACATGCAACACCTGAAACATACAACACCTGAAACATACAACACCTGAAACATACAACACCTGAAACATGTAACACCTGAAACATACAATACCTGAAAGATGCAACACCTGAAACATGCAACACCTGAAACATGTAACACCTGAAACATGTAACTTACAACACCTGAAACTTACAACACAGGAAACATGTAACTTACAACACCTGAAACTTACAACACAGGAAACATGTAACTTACAACACCTGAAACATGTAACACCTGAAACATACAGCACCTGAAACATGTAACTTACAACACTTGAAACATGCAACACCTGAAACATGTAACACCTGAAACATGCAACACCTGAAACATGCAACACCTGAAACATGTAACACCTGAAACATGCAACACGTGAAACATGGAACACCTGAAATATGCAACACCTGAAACATGCAACACCTGAAACATACAACACCTGAAACATGCAACACCTGAAACATACAACACCTGAAACATACAACGCCTGAAACATGCAACACCTGAAACATGCAACACCTGAAACATGCAACACCTGAAACTAGTGCTGTCAAAAATATTGCGTTATTAACGCGTTAACGCAAATCAATTTTAACGGCATCAATTTTTTATCGTGAGATTAACGCGGGCGGGGGCATGGTTGGCGAGGTCGAGGCCGAGGCGTTCACCATCGGAGTCAGACAGGGTCTCCTGCTGGTGGTGGTACAGCAGCAGTCTCCTCGCTCGCCTTTCTATCGGCTCCTTTTCCGCGTCCCGAACCGTGTGCCGCTGACGAGATGCTCCGCCAGGTGACGGCGGCCTGAGGTGCCGCATGACGATTGACAAGACCAGAGTTATCTGTGTGTGTTATCAGAGTGAACTGAGTTCTCATCGTAGCACATCTAGTCTGTAATATCACTTGATGGCCAAACACAGCTGACGCAAATTCTCCGCCTCCTCCTTGTATAAAATGATAATTCAAGGGACATTTAGAATAGATTAAAAATGTGCGATTAATTTGCGATTAATCGTGAGTTAACTATAACATTCATGCGATTAATCGCGATTAAAAATTTTAATCGATTGACAGCACTACCTGAAACATACAACACCTGAAACATGTAACACCTTAAACATGTAACACCTTAAACATACAACACCTGAAACATGTAACATTGGAACAATATACTGTGGATGAACAGGAGAAGTCAGTGAGTGACGTGAAGCTGCTCCATGGACAGCAGATGTTTGGTCATGACCTCCTGAACACGTGTGTGCTGATGATGTCATCCCTGACCAGTGTCCGTCTGTCTGTTCTCCCAGGTTTTATTTCATCTCCATAAAAAGATGAAGAACATGTCCAGGAAGTCTGAGCGCTCCAAAAGAAAGGTACGTTTACTGACATGTTAGGCATCAGCAGAGATGAAGATGATCCTCTGGATTCATCAAATGTTTTCATAAAATGTACAAAAACTAAACAAAACTTTATTTAAAGAAGAGACTTGAAGGAGACAGAACATCCTGTTCTGTGTCTCTGTTGATTTGACTGACGTCAGTGTTTGTTGCTGACAGGTGACGGTGTGTTGACTGACAGGTGACGGTGTGTTTGCTGACAGGTGACGGTGTGTTTGTTGCTGACAGGTGACGGTGTGTGTGTTTGCTGACAGGTGACGGTGTGTTTGCTGACAGGTGACGGTGTGTTTGCTGACAGGTGACGGTGTGTTTGTTGCTGACAGGTGACGGTGTGTTTGCTGTCTGACAGGTGACGGTGTGCTGACTGACAGGTGACGGTGTGTTTGCTGACAGGTGACGGTGTGTTTGTTGCTGACAGGTGACGGTGTGTTTGCTGTCTGACAGGTGACGGTGTGTGTGTTTGCTGACAGGTGACGGTGTGTTTGCTGACAGGTGATGGTGTGTGTGTTTGCTGACAGGTGACGGTGTGTTTGCTGACAGGTGACGGTGTGCTGTCTGACAGGTGACGGTGTGTGTGTTTGCTGACAGGTGACGGTGTGTTTGCTGACAGGTGACGGTGTGCTGACTGACAGGTGACGGTGTGTGTGTTTGCTGACAGGTGACGGTGTGTTTGCTGACAGGTGACGGTGTGCTGACTGACAGGTGACGGTGTGTGTGCTTGCTGACAGGTGACGGTGTGTTTGCTGTCTGACAGGTGACGGTGTGTTTGCTGACAGGTGACGGTGTGTTTGCTGTCTGACAGGTGACGGTGTGTTGACTGACAGGTGACGGTGTGTTTGCTGACAGGTGACGGTGTGTTTGCTGACAGGTGACGGTGTGTTGACTGACTGACAGGTGACGGTGTGTGTGTTTGCTGACAGGTGACGGTGTGCTTGCTGACAGGTGACGGTGTGTTTGCTGACAGGTGACGGTGTGTGTGTTTGCTGACAGGTGACGGTGTGCTTGCTGACAGGTGACGGTGTGTTTGCTGACAGGTGACAGTGTGCTGACTGACAGGTGACGGTGTGTGTGTTTGCTGACAGGTGACGGTGTGTTTGCTGACAGGTGACGGTGTGTGTGTTTGCTGACAGGTGACGGTGTGCTTGCTGACAGGTGACGGTGTGTTTGCTGACAGGTGACAGTGTGTTGACTGACAGGTGACAGTGTGCTGACTGACAGGTGACGGTGTGTGTGTTTGCTGACAGGTGACGGTGTGTGTGTTTGCTGACAGGTGACGGTGTGCTGTCTGACAGGTGACGGTGTGTGTGTTTGCTGACAGGTGACGGTGTGTGTGTTGACTGACAGGTGACGGTGTGCTGACTGACAGGTGACAGTGTGCTTGCTGACAGGTGACGGTGTGTTTGCTGACAGGTGACGGTGTGTTGACTGACAGGTGACGGTGTGTTTGCTGACAGGTGACGGTGTGTTTGCTGACAGGTGACGGTGTGTTTGCTGACAGGTGACGGTGTGTTGACTGACAGGTGACGGTGTGTGTGTTTGCTGACAGGTGACGGTGTGTTTGCTGTCTGACAGGTGACGGTGTGCTGACTGACAGGTGACGGTGTGTGTGTTTGCTGACAGGTGACGGTGTGCTGACTGACAGGTGACGGTGTGTGTGTTTGCTGACAGGTGACGGTGTGCTTGCTGACAGGTGACAGTGTGTTTGCTGACAGGTGATGGTGTGTGTGTTTGCTGACAGGTGACGGTGTGTTTGCTGTCTGACAGGTGACAGTGTGTTTGCTGACAGGTGATGGTGTGTTTGCTGACAGGTGACGGTGTGTTTGCTGTCTGACAGGTGACAGTGTGTTTGCTGACAGGTGACGGTGTGCTTGCTGACAGGTGACAGTGTGTTTGCTGACAGGTGATGGTGTGTGTGTTTGCTGACAGGTGACGGTGTGTTTGCTGTCTGACAGGTGACGGTGTGTGTGTTTGCTGACAGGTGACGGTGTGCTGTCTGACAGGTGACGGTGTGTGTGTTTGCTGACAGGTGACGGTGTGTGTGTTGACTGACAGGTGACGGTGTGCTGACTGACAGGTGACAGTGTGCTTGCTGACAGGTGACGGTGTGTTTGCTGACAGGTGACGGTGTGTGTGTTTGCTGACAGGTGACGGTGTGTGTGTTTGCTGACAGGTGACGGTGTGCTGACTGACAGGTGACGGTGTGTGTGTTTGCTGACAGGTGACGGTGTGTTTGCTGTCTGACAGGTGACGGTGTGCTGTCTGACAGGTGACGGTGTGTGTGTTTGCTGACAGGTGACAGTGTGCTTGCTGACAGGTGACGGTGTGCAGACGTCCTGCTGCAGTAGATCAGAAATCAGTTAGCAGCAGACAGTTTACAGCAGGAGCAAAGGCTGCTGGGTAAATATTTAGACAGAGGACTAAGAATAGATGGATTCCCTCTGAGCAGCAGAGAAGCTTCAAGACTCTCAGTTTCAGTGGAAACAGAATCTGAGCGTTTAGACGAGCACATTACCTTCATGTCCAGCTGGTGTTTGTTCGCAGCAGTCTGGAGGTTCAGTGAGGGAAGGTTTTAAATCAGCAGCGCTCATTAGGTCGTCCTTAATAACGTCTGTTCCACTGATTCATGCTGAAAGCTGTATGGCTGTTGGCAGACAGAGTCTTTCCATCTAGACCTCCTGGATAAATCTTCACACCAGCTTGGTTCGGACTGTGTTTTCCAGGACAGGAGAGGAGACGTGTGAAATAACTTGATCTTCATTAAACCAGCAGCAGTTTTTCTAATCGTGTACTAAGTCTGAGTATCTTTAAATATAAATGTGGTTACAGCAGCTTCTTCGTCACCCTCCTCCTCTGTGATGTAAACTGAACAGACAGCAGAGGAGCTCTGATCCACATGTTAACCATGTAGGATATTTAGACCAAACAGCTGGTTGGTTCCTCCAGAACAGTGAAAATAATGTCACTGACTGACCTGTTCAATGAGAGAGAAGGATTTTACTGCTTCGTTTGCTGTTTCAGTCGTCAGACCACAGAAACTCTAAAGTCCAAACGGTTATCTTCTACAGTTGGTTTCCGTGTCAACACAGCGCCGTCTGCTGAGTTCAGATCCAGTTCTGGGTTTCGTCTCCTTCATGAAACTTTACAACAGACTTTAATCCACCCAAACAACAAGTTCAGCTGGAGACCAACGTTTGAAACTGCATCGATTCTCCATCCTGATTCTCCTCCCATCAGTTATTACTGCTGCTGAATAAACATCTTCAGTCCTCCGAGGATTCACTGCTTCTATTGATCAGTGACCCTCAAAGCTCAGTCAATCCGTGTGTCTATCTATATATCTATAATCTATCTATCTATCTATAATCTATCTATAATCTATCTATCTATCCATCCATCCATCTGTCTGTCTGTCTTTAGTCTCTACCACCAGTGTAATGATGGTTCAGTATCAGTTTAACTCCACTGGTTTGGTTCTTGGTGTGTTCAGACTGAGGACGCTGGATAAACGCTGAACCACTGTTGGACAGGATGTGTTTAGGAAGTGAGGACGTTTAGGAGAGCTGAGGTTTGATTAGGACATGAGGACCTTTGTTTAAACCTTCTGCTCTGCTGCTGGATGTTCTGACGATGAACTCAGTCGGAGTTAAATCTGTAATCAGATTACTCAGACGTGGATCAACCCTCAGAGCCTCCAGGAGGAGGTTTGAAAAGAATCCCAGAGAGAACAGGAGGTGTTTTTATTGCTGTTCTCGAGTCTCCAGGACGAGTTCCCTCTGCAGCGTTCCACTGTTTCTACTCTCACCTGAAGACTCTCGTCTTTACCTGGAGTCTGCTGGGAAACAGTTTCACCTTCTGAAGGCTTGAACACATCTGGAGCCTGATTCACTGCGATGCACCGCAGCTGGCAGGAAACGTTCCCCCAACATTAGATAACGTCTGAATAACGTTTCAGGTTTTAATCTAATGTTTAAAGAACGTCTCAGGAATATTGGTGTTTTCAAACAAGGCTCCTAAAACCTGACCAGTGAACTAAGGCAGAGAACAAAGACAGAACGTTCTCAAAGCAATGTTCAGAAAACGTTTTCAAGATGCCATCGAGGCCCCAGATGGCAGAACGTTTTTATATAGACCCTTCCTGTAATGTGATTTAAACAAAGGTGGAACGTTCTGCCTGCAGTGTTCTGAGGGGAACGCATTACAGAACGTTCCTCTAGAAAACATTCCCACAATGTTCCACGCTGAAGAGGAATGTTCTCAATGCAACATTCAGACAACGTTTTAGGAATGTTGGGCTACAATGGCCTAACAATGTTCCCACCAAACATTTATAGAATGGTTTTAGTTATCTGACCTTTAAGAACGTTCTGGGAACTAAAAGAGAACTTCTTACTAAAACATGCTAAGGCTTTGCAGAACCTTCTCAGAACGTCTTCAGAACCATTTCATTCTGTCTGGTCGTCGCTGGGCCTGCTTGGGCCTATCAGTGGGATGTCCTGGTACGTTGTTGAAGTGTTTGTAAAGTGTTTCAGTACCTGAGCAGTGTTCTGGTGTTCTGACCCGGAACGTTCTCAGAACCTCAGTCTTGTCTCCTGCAGACGGCGCAGACGGTCCTCCTGGTCGTCGCCGCCTTCGCCGTCTGCTGGATGCCGCATCACATCATCGTCATGTGGGTGGAGTTTGGTTCCTTCCCGCTGACCGACGCCTCCTTCGTCTTCCGCATCGTGTCTCACTGTCTGTCGTACGGAAACTCCTGCGTCAACCCCGTCCTCTACGCCTTCCTGTCCGAGAACTTCCGGAAGGCCTGTCGCCAGGTGTTCACCTGCCACCTGCGACCGCCGCCGCCGCTGCCGCCCTCCAGCGGGACGGTGGTTCGATTCCGCCTGGACACCCTCTCCACCACACACTCCACCACCAACATATGATGCAGAGAGCCCAGAACACAGACACCGGATCACAGCCGGGCCTGGACCGAGCAGCAGGTGGGTCACATGGCAACAGGACAGCGTGTGATTGGCTGCTGTGGTCAGGCTGCACCTGTCAGCTGTAAGACATGGAGCTAAGAGACTGTCCTGAACGTCTGTCCTTGTTATAGCTTAGCATAGTAGAATATATCAAGCAGCTGTGTCTAATACCTTCTTAAAGCTTTGAATGTTTCGTCTGTATAAATAAACGGTTTACTCTGCTGTTCACAACATACGTCATCTCACAGCACTGAACGTAGCGAGATGACCCTCGGTAGATCCTAACCCAACAACCCAAGGCTCCTTTGAGCAGCAGTCAGTGACGGAAGGAACCAGAAACCAAATGCAGGTGAACTGAACCTCTGATGAGCCTCAGACCTCCAGAGTAGAGGTTCAGTGTTCATCAGTCAGCACTGATGGAAGGTGTCTTTGTTGTGTTTGTGATCAGCAGCACTGATGAGTCTGAAGATAATTTTATATTTACTGCTCTGATGAATGAACCTCACTCAGGTTGGTTCAGACTCCAGATGTTTAAGACTTGGTGTTTTTACTGACTCAGGCCTTTAAGTTGCCATGGGAACAAGGCCATCGATGAAACTCCTACATCCTCTGTGGCCGTGTGTCCTCCACCTTTATAAACTCCTGGTTGGTTTTAATGTGATGAATGAGTGTTTGTTCAGACAAATGTGTTTGCATGAGAGAAAATAAACTGATCCGAGAACAGCTTTGTGATTTATTTCTCATGAGTTCAGTTACACTGAAGTTCTTTCATCATTTATGGGTTCTTCCATCTCAGATCATCTCTGATCTTCAGACCTCTTTATCTTGAACTATGGATATATAGAAAGTGTTACGAGGGGGGAGCAGAGAACCCAGGCGCAGACACAGAACTTACAGACGAGCAGAATGTTTAACTTAAGATTGCTTTAATACTGAACATAGAACAAACTACAACAAAGATTAACCCTGGTGACAACTAGAACAAACCCAATACAAAAACATAAAAAACTCAAAACTAACATGAAGGGGATGTAAGGAGAACTTAATTTACAAGCAACAACTGGACGACTAAACAGGAAAACTCAAATCAGACGCAACTGAAAGCCAAACTGAATGAAGAACTAAACACAGGAGAAGTAAACTGAAATCAGTAAAAACACAAAGCTAACGAACAACAAAAACAACTAAACTGGCCACAAAGGGAGAAATCAAAGAACACCACAAAATGGAACTAATACAAAACCCTACTACAAAACTCAAAAATACTCAACAGACAAGGAGAGAAACAAACTACACAGAACATTAAATGTGACAAATTAACAAAAGACTCTAAACATACAAACAGAATAATCAACTAAACTACAGCTACAGTCCAAAACTAATCAAACCTTAACTGGTGACAGGAAGGATCCAGGCAGCGAGAGACGCTGAGGCAGGAGGTTCAGCAGGTGAGTTACAGGGAAGCAGGTAGAAGACGGACAGACAGACAGTGGACCAGGGAAGAATAGTGACTGAATGAACTGGGTTTTAATGGAGGGAGGTGATTAGTGCAGGTGAGCTGTTGTTTGCAGCTGCCTGGAATGCAGGTAATGAGAGCAGATAATCAGGGAGCTGGATGAAGGTGAGGGAAGGCAGGGCTGAGAGAGAGGAAGAGAGGAAGAAGGAAAGAAAGAGGGAGACAGACGGACTGAAGCGACGATCATAAGAGAAAGGATGTGTCAGATCTGACGGACTCATCAGATCCTCTCTGCCCGGTCTGTCCACCTCTCAGCAGGGTTTCACACACTGGAACATCATCTCAACTATTACAGATAAAACCCTGAAGTTTACACTGTTTTTATCAGATGAAAGGGGGTCAACAACGAATTAATGAGCAAAGATCTGTCTCAGAAAGTCCCTGGGAGGACTGTGGATATGTAGGAAGGATCTGATGAAGAACAACCCTGAACTCCTATTTCTATAAAACTGTGTCTTAAAGGAGGCCTGGTGAAGGAACACATCATACTGAACCTGTCACTACTTATTAACACTGATATTCTATATGCATCGTAAAACAACAGCCATGAGACCAAAGACAGGAAGAAGCAGGTCGACATGTTCAGACCTGAGCTGAGAACTCTGTCGATGTTCCACCAGCTTCATCTGCAGAAGGGTTAGTCCTAACCCTAACCCGAACCCTAACCCGAACCCTAACCCTAACCCTAACCCTAACCCCAACCCTAACCCGAACCCCAACCCTAACCCGAACCCTAACCCTAACCCCAACCCGAACCCCAACCCTAACCCGAACCCTAACCCTAACCCTAACCCGAACCCTAACCCTAACCCTTCTACATGAGAACCCAGCAGATGTTGGTCCCAGAGTACACAGCAGGAAGGACTCTGCATCTACAAGGACAACAGTACTACAACTACAAGGACAGCAGTACTACAACTACAAGGACAGCAGTACTACAACTACAAGGACAGTAGTACTACAACTACAAGCACAGTAGTACTACAACTACAAGGACAGCAGTACTACAACTACAAGCCCAGTAGTACCACAACTACAAGGACAGCAGTACCACAACTACAAGGACAGCAGTACTACAACTACAAGCCCAGTAGTACCACAACTACAAGGACAGCAGTACTACAACTACAAGGACAGTAGTACTACAACTACAAGGACAGTAGTACTACAACTACAAGGACAGCAGTACTACAACTACAAGGACAGTAGTACTACAACTACAAGGACAGCAGTACTACAACTACAAGGACAGCAGTACTACAACTACAAGGACAGCAGTACTACAACTACAAGGACAGTAGTACTACAACTACAAGGACAGCAGTACTACAACTACAAGGACAGCAGTACTACAACTACAAGGACAGCAGTACTACAACTACAAGGACAGCAGTACTACAACTACAAGGACAGCAGTACTACAACTACAAGGACAGCAGTACTACAACTACAAGGACAGCAGTACTACAACTACAAGGACAGCAGTACTACAACTACAAGGACAGCAGTACTACAACTACAAGGACAGCAGTACTACAACTACAAGCCCAGTAGTACCACAACTACAAGGACAGCAGTACCACAACTACAAGGACAGCAGTACTACAACTACAAGGACAGCAGTACTACAACTACAAGGACAGCAGTACTACAACTACAAGGACAGCAGTACTACAACTACAAGGACAGCAGTACTACAACTACAAGGACAGCAGTACTACAACTACAAGGACAGTAGTACTACAACTACAAGGACAGCAGTACTACAACTACAAGGACAGCAGTACTACAACTACAAGGACAGCAGTACTACAACTACAAGGACAGCAGTACTACAACTACAAGGACAGCAGTACTACAACTACAAGGACAGCAGTACTACAACTACAAGGACAGTAGTACTACAACTACAAGGACAGTAGTACTACAACTACAAGGACAGCAGTACTACAACTACAAGGACAGCAGTACTACAACTACAAGGACAGCAGTACTACAACTACAAGGACAGTAGTACCACAACTACAAGGACAGCAGTACTACAGCTACAAGCCCAGCAGTACTACAACTACAAGGACAGCAGTACTACAACTACAAGGACAGCAGTACTACAACTACAAGGACAGCAGTACTACAACTACAAGGACAGCAGTACTACAACTACAAGGACAGCAGTACTACAGCTACAAGGACAGCAGTACTACAACTACAAGGACAGCAGTACTACAACTACAAGGACAGCAGTACTACAACTACAAGGACAGTAGTACTACAACTACAAGGACAGCAGTACTACAACTACAAGGACAGTAGTACTACAACTACAAGGACAGCATGCCACTGATGTGGTTGGTGTTTGTCTCTGCAGTGTGAGTCTTAAGAGTCTCCATGGAGATATAAAAGCTGCACAGCTGAAGATCTGCAGAAGGAAGTTTTCAAAGCTCCTCCATCCTCATAACAACCAGGTGAAGCATCGTTATTCAGGATGTCTCATAAACAAGCTGTCAGATCATTTTTACTTCACTGTAAGACTCCAGCAGACCGAGCATCTCCATGTGGTGAAACTAAGAGATTTAAAAAGCGTCTGCCTTGACTCTTTGTTCTCCTTGTTTTTCCTTCATTAGATTTCATTCACAGGTTGTAGCACGTTGATTCAGATGAATTAAGTGTTTATGGTTTCAGGGCAAACATGGATTTCCTCTGATATTTAATGAACACCTTTATATTTATATTAATTTATATTATCTTTACCTGCAGCTCAGCCTGTTTCTGCAGCGACAACATTTAAATTTGACTTGAGAGAAGTGAAACAGTGAACTGGTACGTCTGACATGTTCAGAGCTGTCAGTCACAGTGAGGCCTCCAGCAGCGTCCAATCCTGAGCCTGTATATTGGAGGTGGGCGGAGCCACACTGGGCCTCACTGTGGTTGAACCAGCTGATCCAGTTAAGCTGATCCAGTTCAGCTCCAGCAGAGTGTCTCTTTGAAACTTGAATTTTCACTCTTGCTCTGACAGCATGTATGAGGCCCACAGCGATGGTCAGAACAGCCTCGTTCCTGCCAGCGGTGGAGACACGACACACAAACCTAATCATAGCAATGAGAAGAACAAAGTCAGCAACAATGATAACAGTCACAATGAAAACTACATTAAAAATCATGTCACAGGTTGTCAGAACGGAAATGTCAGAGGCTCGTAACATAATGTAGCCCCAGCAGACCTGACGGAGGACAAAAGAGAGTCTTCTGGTTTCTAAAACCTCATATCTTCAGGGCTGATGCACCTCAGCAGGTCACAGTTCTCATATGAATGGATGCATCAGGCGTCTCACTGTTACAGAAGAAGAACCTTCATGTTTGGAAAAGGCCAAATAGTTCAGGCAGTGGAACCAGATTCATAAATGAACGTAGACGACAGCCAACCAGTCCACACCTCCACCACATGGAGTCTCTGTCTGACTCCAGCAAACCTGGTGTGTGAGTTTAAACTGTGTGAGGCGACGGAAGACAAATGAACTCTGCTGAAAATGCTGTCTGGTCTTTAAGCCTACAGATGAGACGCTGGAAGACATGTTGTGGTCTGTGTTGTAAATCAGCCTCCTACTTGCCTCGAGGGTTAGGAGAAGAGGAAGAAGCCTGTCTCCTGAGAGGGAACGGAGGTGGGTTAGGTTAGAGTTAGTGGGGTTAAGTTTGGGTTAATGGGTTAAGGTTAGTGGGGTTAAGGTTGGGGTTAGTGGGGTTAAGTTTGGGTTAATGGGTTAAGGTTAGTGGGGTTAAGGTTGGGGTTAATGGGTTAAGGTTAGTGGGGTTAAGTTTGGGTTAATGGGTTAAGGTTAGTGGGGTTAAGGTTGGGGTTGAGCAGCTCTGACACTGATGGAGGTTGGATCTTAATGACTTTTATTGCATATGGATGTACTGTATCTGAAAACACAGTCAGAATAAGTCCAACAGGAGCTCAGACGTGTCTCCAGGAGAGACGAGGTCACAGACTCCAGATCTTTAAGGTGAACATCAGCTGAGTTTGTGCAGCAGCTTCAGTGGAGGATCAAGTGAATGTTCCCTGTGATGTGAAGAAAAACGTCCTCCTCCTTCAGGCAACTGTGAAACTCTTCTGTGCTGACGTGTTCCTGTGCTGCAGTTCACATGGTCCGGTAGCTCCATCTAGTGGACAGAGAGAACAGCTCCATCATCTGTGGATTTCACTCTGACTGTGTTTGTGTCAAAGGACAAACTCTGACACCTCTCTGACGTATTTTATGGTCTGAAGTTATGAGGGTGTGTAGGTCAAACCAAGACAGACGAAGGAGAACCAGCAGCTCCTTTTCTCAGCGTTTCATCGACGTATGAAGGTGTAAAGAGTCTCTAAGTGGACCTGAAGTGAGCTCAGCAGGTGAGAATCCTTCCAGGTAAATGTGTAAATGTCTGAACAGGGTCTCTGTGATCACACTGTGTTGGATCGCTGTTGGACTGACAGTAGAGATCTTTCACAGCATTCTTCAGGTTTCTCTGGAGGAGTTTCATTTTTATTATTCTTCAGTTTCTGTCGGAGTTAAAGCTTTGAGAGGATGTGCATGTTGCAGTTCTCAGGTAGAAGCAGCAGTTTGACTGTAATCTGAGCTCGATCAGTGAAAAATGTAGGAAGTGTGAGAACTGGTTGGACACAACATGTCAGGCCCTCAGCTGCTGTGTGTTGGTGATTTAAAGAGTGTGTTAGTGCAGACTGGTGTGTCCTACTGGGTGTTGGTGTGTGTTAGAAACTCAGAACAAGCCTCTAAACCTCTCAGTGAACATGTTTTTGATCCATCTCTGGTCTGTTTGTATCAGGATGCAGCAGCAGAAATCAGATCCTCCTGAACCCAGCGGTGTGTCCATGAAGTCTGACCACTCTGTGGACCTTCATATTGTCTTTAAAGATGGACGACCTGCTGATGGAGGGTAAGAACTTTAAACTGAATCTGTTCTTATGTGACTCTCCTGAAGAGAGGAGATTGAAAACATTTGTGACGCCGCTGAAGAAAGATCATGAAGATTCTCCAGACTGATAAACAGCTTTTTATGAAAATCTGCACTTTGTGTTGGCTGAGGAGGAACAAACACAACAGCTCTGGAATAGATCCAGTAACGATATGCAACTGCTAACACAACTGGGTTTGGGTTTTCCTCTTCGGTTTGTGATCTGAGTAAGACTTTCAAGTGAGTTCTAACTAAGGCTGTGCTCCAATATCGTTTCTATTATACTATATAGGAAGACACAGATTAGTTCAGCATCTCTTAGTACAGAGTTCATCGCATGTCGTTGTCATAAACACCAGGATGTTCTGATACATCTGCTCAGATTTTTCAGTTTGTTTTTCTGGCTGTTCTTACCCACAATCCTCTGCTCAGTTACGTCACACACAAGAACTAATCAGAGCAAACAGACAGTGAAGCTGTGGCCAGACTTTAAGGCACATTACTATGATGAAGTCTTCTGTCCCACCTGTACGAAGCCACATGAAACAGTTTGAGGTCTATCAGTCAGCTGTCGTGTTGAAAGCCAAGGATCATCAACCTACCTGGACCCCCTACGCTCCGTGCCAGACCTCCACGCCACACATTCCCTCGACCCATCTCCCAGACGGAGATTCAGAATGTGTGTAATAGAGTGTACGCTGCATGAACAGCCTGGTTATCGGCCCTGTGAACGGCAGAAAACCTACCGAGTTCCCAGCAGCTATCAGCAGTTTACAGGCTGTGAACTCCAAGTTGGCCTGGACCATAGACTGTAGAAATGGACCCCGTGTGGGGGGCTGGGGGGGTGGGTTGATCTTAGGTGTGTGGGGCAACTTCACACCTTGATGACTTGGCAGAGGTAAATGGTCAATGGTCTGCACTTATAAAGCACCTTGTACCTTAGCGGTGCTCAAAGCGCTCTACAGTGTGTTTCCAGTGGCACGGTGCTGCCTGCCGTCGGGAGCAACCTGGGGTTCAGAGTCTTACCAAGGACGCTTCGGCAGGTGGAGGGGGATCGAACTGCCAACCTGCAGTGGACAACCTGCTCTACCACCTGAGTCACAGCCGGCAGAGGAGTGAACTAGTTAGCATCTGGCCTGGCTGACCAGCTTCCACTGAACGAAATGAGACTTGAAAACAAAAAAAAACTATTGATTGATAGATCTGTTGCTATTGGTCAACCCCTGGGTCATTATAATACCCCCCACCCCCCCGAGTGACACATAATAATAATTATTATTAATACTTAATTAGTAAAGCTACATACCTGTTATTGTTAATTAATGGACTAACCCACAATCAAAGACATTCATTTATCGGGAGGGAAAAAATATTTGCCAAGACATGTTGAAGAGCAGGGCTGCACGGTGGCTCGGTGGTCAGCAGCGTCGCCTCACAGCTAGAAGATCCCCGGTTCCCATCCCGGTTAGGACGCCTGGGATCTTCCTGTGTGGAGTTTGCATGTTCTCACTGCTGGGTTCTCACCGGGTTCTCCAGCTTCCAAAGACATGCTGAGGTTAACTGATGATTCTAATTATCTGTAGGTGTGAATGAGAGTGAGCTTGTTTGTCTCTATGTGTAGCCCTGTGATAGGCTGGAGACCTGTCCAGGTGAACCTGCCTTAAGGTGGACTCTGCCTTCGCCTGAGTTGGCTGGGATAGACTCCAGTCCCCCGCGACCCTACAGAGGATTAAGGCGTGTATAGATGATGGATGAACAATAGTACAGCTGCAATAGAGATACTGAAGATACTGAAAGTGTTTTTAAAGGTCTTCAGAAATGAAAGTTCAACAAAATATATAAAAAACATCAAAACCACATTTCAAAAAGTTCAACAAGTGAAGTCGTGGTCTGGTTCCCTGGTTGATGGATCCTGGGCCTCAGATCCAGCTTAAAGTGTCTTTCTGCTGCCTCCAGGTCGTATTTATTTTAAATGGGATCTGATGGTTGTCCACTTTGTAGACGTCTGTGATGTGAAGCTGTGCTCTTCACATCAGCCTCCAGCCTGAAGGTTAGCTGGCTCCTGGCTGCAGAAGGATGGAGGCTGCACCGTCAGCCTGATATCCTCTTCATCTGACCTCATGCTGTGAAGCTGCTCCATAAGTCTGCTTCATCTGGAGCACGTAGCTGTGAACACAATCAGTCCACAAGATCAGGACATTTACCAAAGTAGCAGAGAAATACTGCCATAGGGAGCAGCAGTAGCATTCTAACCACACCACATATGAAACACACAATGTAATGAATCACACTAGTATATCTGACTCTCTGACTGAACATGTTTTCTTCCAGCTGAAAGTCTTTGATTTGTCCCTGGTCTGTTTATATCAGGATGCAGCAGCAGAGATCAGATCCTCCTGAACCCAGCGGTGTTTCCATGAAGTCTGACCACTCTGTGGACCTTCATATTGTCTTTAAAGATGGACGACCTGCTGCTGGAGGGTAAGAACTTCAAACTGAACCTGTTCTTATGTGACTTTCCTGAAGAGAGGAATCCTGTCTGGGTCCAGAGCTTCACAGTAGAGGAGGACGTTACCACAACATTAGAGTTCAGATCTGATCCCAGCGTATCTTAACTACACCTAATGATTGAAACTAATGTGGATGTTCATCATTTCACTGCCTCTGACTTTGATCATCAGCTCCTCATGTTTATCTTCTACACAGTGAAGACTCCTTCATGTCCACTTCTTCCTCTGAAGGAGATCAGCAGCTGCTCCTCATTTTACCTCTGGAGGAACTTGAACTTGTCGCCTTTAATAATAATTAATTAATCTTTAATAATTATTAATATGTCCAGTCTTTCCTCAAACACGATGTTTCCTCCTCAGAGTTGAGCAGCAGATCTCAGAGGTTCCCAGAGCTCCGTCTGACCATCAGCATCAAACTGACCTGGACTCCATATTCATGGTGTGTACATGTATGAAGTGACCTTCACTGTGAGCTACATGGGAACAGATGAAGAGCTGAAGGACCCTTCAGGTCCTAACAGTGTCCATGCTGCCGTGTTCAGACCATGAACCTCTGTAATCTAATGTCCCACTGGTCTTCCTGTTCCAGCTGCTGGAGGACAACATGGTCTCTTTTGTAAAGAAGGAGCTGAAGAAGATCCAGAAGGTTGTGAGTCCAGATTACCCAGAATGCTCAGGGAGCCAGAGGGAGGATGAGGAGGAGTTGGAGGGTGATGATGAAGATCAGAGGAGCAGCAGAGAGATGTTTCAGCAGATCACAGTGTTGTTCCTGAGGATGATGAAGCAGGAGAAGCTGGCTGACCGTCTGCAGAGCAGTAAGAGGATTTCTGTACAGACTAAACCTGATGAATGAACATTTACTGAGTCTCCATACATGCTAACATTCTGTAGGAGGAACTGTCATGAGGACTTTGAGATGTTTGTGTTAGAAGTTACTGATACTAGTACTGAGTTAATGTGTAAGTTACTGACACTTTATTGCATTAATATCCAGGTTTCTGATAGTTTTGTGTGTTAATATCCACAATATTAACACCTGTACATTATTATATAGTTTATTAATAATTTTGTCCAATCATACCCAGTTTCCTGACTCTCGTATGTTAATATTCAGGCTACTGGTACTTTTATATGTACACCAAGTTTTTTTTAAATAAATAAATCCATTAATATCCATGTTATTTAAGATTGTCTGTTCGTTTCCAGGTTATTTATAGTTTTGTTTTTTGTTTGTTGTGTTTTCATTCAGAACTTGCTGCTGCAGTTTGTGGACGTAAACTTAAAGGTGGCCTGAAGAAGAAGTTCCAGAGTGTGTTTGAGGGCATCGCTAAAGCAGGACAGCCGACCCTCCTGAATGACATCTACACAGAGCTGTACATCACAGAGGGAGGGACTGCAGAGGTCAATGAAGAACATGAGGTCAGACAGATTGAAGCAGCTTCCAGGAAAGCAGACAGAGCAGAAACAAGCATCAGACCAGAAGACATCTTTAAAGGCTCACCTGGAAGAGATGGACCAATCAGAAGAGTGATGACAAAGGGAGTGGCTGGCATCGGGAAGACAGTGTTAACACAGAAGTTCACTCTGGACTGGGCTGAAGACAAAACCAACCAGGACATCCACTTCATGTTCCCACTGACCTTCAGAGAGCTGAATGTGCTGAAAGAGAGAAAGTTCAGCTTGGTGGAACTTGTTCATCACTTCTTCAGAGAAACCAAAGAAGCAGGAATCTGCAGCTTTGAATTCTTCCAGGTTGTGTTCATCTTTGATGGTCTGGATGAGTGTCGCCTTCCTCTGGACTTCCACAACAATGAGGTCCTGACTGATGTGACAGAGTCCACCTCAGTGGATGTGCTGCTGACAAACCTGATCAGGGGGAAGCTGCTTCCCTCTGCTGGCCTCTGGATAACCACACGACCTGCAGCAGCCAATCAGATCCCTCCTGACTGTGTGGACATGGTGACGGAGGTCAGAGGGTTCAACGACCCACAGAAGGAGGAGTACTTCAGGAAGAGATCCAGAGATGAGCAGCAGGCCAGCAGCATCATCTCCCACGTGAAGACATCACGAAGCCTCCACATCATGTGCCACATCCCAGTGTTCTGCTGGATCACTGCTACAGTTGTGGAGGAGCTGCTGGGAAGCAGAGAGGGAGGAGAGCTGCCCAGCACCCTGACTGAGATGTACATCCACTACCTGGTGGTTCAGGCCAAAGTCAAGAAGTTCAAGTATGAAGGAGGAGCTGAGACAGATCCACACTGGAGTCCAGACAGCAGGAGGATGATTAAGTCTCTGGGAACACTGGCTTTTAATCAGCTGCAGAAAGGAAAGCTGATCTTCTATGAGTCCGACCTGACAGAGTGTGGCATCGACATGAGAACAGCCTCAGTGTACTCAGGAGTGTTCACACAGATCTTTAAAGAGGAGAGAGGACTGTACCAGGACAAGGTGTTCTGCTTCGTCCATCTGAGTGTTCAGGAGTTTCTGGCTGCTCTTCATGTCCATCAGACCTTCATCAAGTCTGGAATCAACCTGCTGGAAGAACAACAACAAACAGCCTCCAAGAAGCTGAAAGTATTTCTAAAGAGACAAACACTGAAACATCTCCACCAGAGAGCTGTGGACGAGGCCTTACAGAGTCCAAACGGACACCTGGACCTGTTCTTGCGCTTCCTCCTGGGTCTGTCACTGCCGACCAATCAGGAGAAACTAGGAGGCCTGCTGACACAGACAGGAAGCAGCTCACAGACCAATCAGAAGACAGTCCAGTACATCAAGAAGAAGCTAAATGAGGATCAGTCTGCAGAGAGAAGCATCAACCTGTTCCACTGTCTGAATGAACTGAAGGATGTTTCTCTGGTGGAGGAGGTCCAACAGTCCCTGAGATCAGGACGTCTGTCCGCTGATAAACTGTCTCCTGCTCAGTGGTCGGCTCTGGTCTTCATCTTACTGTCATCAGGAGAAGATCTGGACGAGTTTGAGCTGAAGAAATACTCTGCTTCAGAGGAGGCTCTTCTGAGGCTGCTGCCGGTGGTCAAAGCCTCCAACAGAGCTGTGTAAGTACAGACTTTACTGTCCAGGTTAAATGTGGCCATGGGAAAATATTAACACTTTAAGTGTTTTGTTTTGTTTCACTGATTCTTTTTTCAGATTGACCCACTGTAACCTGTCAGAGAGAAGCTGTGAAGTTCTGTCCTCAGTCCTCAGCTCTGAGTCGTCCAGTCTGAAACTTCTGGACCTGAATAAAAACAACTTGCAGGATTCAGGAGTGAAGCTTATTTCTGCTGGACTGAAGAGTCCAAACTGTCAACTGGAAACTCTCAGGTCAGGATTCAACTGTTTCATAATAATGACCGTCTGTGCTTGTATTAAAGGGAAGTATTTCTTGTGTTATTTGTCCTGAAAATTCTTCCTCAGACTGAGCAGCTGTAAGCTGTTAAAGAGAAGCTGTGAAGTTCTGTCCTCAGTCCTCAGCTCTGAGTCCTCCAGTCTGAAACATCTGGATCTGACTAACAACAACCTGCAGGATTCAGGAGTGAAGCTTCTCTCTGCTGGACTGAAGAGTCCAAACTGTGAGCTGGAAACTCTCAGGTCAGGATTCAACTGTTGTTCTTCCTGTTTTATTAACAATAAAGCACCTTTCAGGAGGAACTTTACGTTCAGTGTCGTGCCCAAGGACACTTCAACATGTGGAAGGGACTGAGACCTTCTGCTCTACCACCTGAAGCCACAGCTCCCCCTTGTCTTCCATGTAATCTGGTTCTCCTACATGTTCCAGCCTGTACCTGTGTGTGTTTTGTTTGGATGAGTTATCTTTTTGAGATTCATCTAGACTTTTAGTTTAGAATTTTCCTGAAGATTCACCCACTTCCTGTTAGCTCCCTTGTTTTTGTAACCCTGCTAAGGGTTTCTTTAATTGAAGTCTATTTGTCACTGACCTGCTTGTTGAGTCTGTCCCTGTAAATGCTGACATGTATTTCTGATATTATTTGTACTGGAAATTCTTCTTCAGGCTGGGCACCTGTAATCTCTCAGAGAGAAGCTGTGAAGTTCTGTCCTCAGTCCTCAGCTCTGAGTCGTCCAGTCTGAAACATCTGGACCTGACTAACAACAACCTGAGGGATTCAGGAGTGAAGCTTCTTTCTGCTGGACTGAAGAGTCCAAACTGTCAACTGGAAACTCTCAGGTCAGGATTTAACGGTTTGACAGTAATGACCATCTGTGCTTGTATTGAAGGGAAGTGTTTCCTAATTGTTTGTACTAAAAATTCTTCCTCAGACTGAGTCTCTGTAACCTGTCAGAGAGAAGCTGTGAGGTCGTGTCCTCAGTCCTCGACTCTGAGTCCTTCAGTCTGAAACATCTGGATCTGAGTGACAACAACCTGATGGATTCAGGAGTGAAGCTTCTCTCTGCTGGACTGAAGAGTCCAAACTGTGAACTGGAAACTCTCAGGTCAGGATTCAACTGTTTGTAGAGAATCGTCTGTAAAGTTCAATACTGAGCGTCTGTGTGTGTTTAGTCTGTCAGGTTGTCTGGTCTCAGAAAAAGGATGTTCTTCTCTGGTCTCAGCTCTGAGATCAAACCCCAACCATCTGAGAGAGCTGGACCTGAGCTACAACCATCCAGGAGACTCAGGGGAGAAGCTGCTGTCAAGTCTACAGCAAGATCCAGACTGCAGCCTGGAAACTCTCAGGTTTGAACAGATGGACTCAGTACAGACAGATGGACTCTAAGTACAGACAGATGGTCTCTGTACAGACAGATGGACTCTAAGTACAGACAGATGGACTCAGTACAGACAGATGGACTCAGTACAGACAGATGGACTCTAAGTACAGACAGATGGACTCAGTACAGACAGATGGACTCAGTACAGACAGATGGACTCTAAGTACAGACAGATGGACTCTAAGTACAGACAGATGGACTCAGTACAGACAGATGGACTCAGTACAGACAGATGGACTCAGTACAGACAGATGGTCTCTAAGTACAGACAGATGGTCTCTGTACAGACAGATGGACTCTAAGTACAGACAGATGGACTCAGTACAGACAGATGGACTCAGTACAGACAGATGGACTCTAAGTACAGACAGATGGACTCTAAGTACAGACAGATGGACTCTAAGTACAGACAGATGGACTCTAAGTACAGACAGATGGACTCAGTACAGACAGATGGACTCTAAGTACAGACAGATGGACTCAGTACAGACAGATGGACTCAGTACAGACAGATGGACTCTAAGTACAGACAGATGGACTCAGTACAGACAGATGGACTCAGTACAGACAGATGGACTCTAAGTACAGACAGATGGACTCTAAGTACAGGCAGATGGACTCTAAGTACAGACAGATGGACTCAGTACAGACAGATGGACTCATTACAGACAGATGGACTCAGTACAGACAGATGGACTCTCAGTACAGACAGATGGACTCAGTACAGACAGATGGACTCTAAGTACAGACAGATGGACTCTAAGTACAGACAGATGGACTCTCAGTACAGACAGATGGACTCAGTACAGACAGATGGACTCTAAGTACAGACAGATGGACTCTCAGTACAGACAGATGGACTCAGTACAGACAGATGGACTCAGTACAGACAGATGGACTCTCAGTACAGACAGATGGACTCAGTCCAGACAGATGGACTCAGTACAGACAGATGGACTCTCAGTACAGACAGATGGACTCAGTACAGACAGATGGACTCTAAGAACAGACAGATGGACTCTAAGTACAGACAGATGGACTCAGTACAGACAGATGGACTCAGTACAGACAGATGGACTCTAAGTACAGACAGATGGACTCAGTACAGACAGATGGACTCTAAGTACAGACAGATGGACTCTAAGTACAGGCAGATGGACTCTAAGTACAGACAGATGGACTCAGTACAGACAGATGGACTCATTACAGACAGATGGACTCAGTACAGACAGATGGACTCTCAGTACAGACAGATGGACTCAGTACAGACAGATGGACTCTAAGTACAGACAGATGGACTCTAAGTACAGACAGATGTACTCTAAGTACAGACAGATGGACTCAGTACAGACAGATGGACTCTAAGTACAGACAGATGGACTCTAAGTACAGACAGATGGACTCAGTACAGACAGATGGACTCAGTACAGACAGATGGACTCTCAGTACAGACAGATGGACTCTCAGTACAGACAGATGGACTCAGTACAGACAGATGGACTCAGTACAGACAGATGGACTCTCAGTACAGACAGATGGACTCTAAGTACAGGCAGATGGACTCTAAGTACAGACAGATGGACTCTAAGTACAGACAGATGGACTCATTACAGACAGATGGACTCAGTACAGACAGATGGACTCTCAGTACAGACAGATGGACTCAGTACAGACAGATGGACTCAGTACAGACAGATGGACTCTAAGTACAGACAGATGGACTCAGTACAGACAGATGGACTCTCAGTACAGACAGATGGACTCTAAGAACAGACAGATGGACTCAGTACAGACAGATGGACTCTCAGTACAGACAGATGGACTCAGTACAGACAGATGGACTCAGTACAGGCAGATGGACTCTAAGTACAGACAGATGGACTCAGTACAGACAGATGGACTCAGTACAGACAGATGGACTCTAAGTACAGACAGATGGACTCAGTACAGACAGATGGACTCTAAGTACAGACAGATGGACTCAGTACAGACAGATGGACTCAGTACAGACAGATAGACTCATTACAGACAGATGGACTCAGTACAGACAGATGGACTCATTACAGACAGATGGACTCAGTACAGACAGATGGACTCTAAGTACAGACAGATGGACTCAGTACAGACAGATGGACTCAGTACAGACAGATGGACTCTAAGTACAGACAGATGGACTCTAAGTACAGGCAGATGGACTCTAAGTACAGACAGATGGACTCTAAGTACAGACAGATGGACTCATTACAGACAGATGGACTCAGTACAGACAGATGGACTCTAAGTACAGACAGATGTACTCAGTACAGACAGATGGTCTAAGTACAGACAGATGGACTCTAAGTACAGACAGATGGACTCAGTACAGACAGATGGACTCAGTACAGACAGATGGACTCTA